>CM062838.1:14008603-14190887 GCA_031772345.1 Himalopsyche anomala
GGCAATTAAACTCGTCGTGCTTAGTTTATAAAATGGCTGACTTTAAAATTTTAAGTGGTATTTAATAATCAAGGCAAAAATATTATGTTCCAATTTTGATTCATTCGTTGTTTATAAGGGGAACACTTCCATTCGTTGGCAAAGTTATTGGCTAATGCAAATGGTATTGTACATTGCTTGGAATAAGCGGATAGATATCTATTTTAAGAAGTTACTCAAAAAAAAAAATCAAAAAGATAAAAACAACATTTAATCTTTACGTTATAAGAATAACTTGAAACCGTATTGTTGTAATTAAAAAAGCAATCTATGCCACTGCACAATGAAGTTTGGCTAAAAATTTAATATTCTACATAGTAATTCGTAGTCTATCAATGCTCTGTGAAGCTGATTTTTACAGTTGCTTAAAACAGTGCTTCCCAAAAAAATCATACCACTGCCAACTAAATTTGAAAAACATAATTAGCGCCTCCCCCTATACAAAACATGTTCTGCCACAGCCTCCAATTTAGGAAACACTGGCTTAAGCTATGAATGAATTAAAAACTACACTAATAAAATACTCGTTTTTGCGATGATTGAAAATGTATTAATTACGTGAATATAATAATAATGTTGACGTTTTTTCTATGAAAATTTATTATGAAGAATGAAAAAAATATCAGCAATTCAAATACCAAAGTAAAAAAATAAAACAAGCCAACACTTCTGAAAATTCAGTAGTTTGGTAATCGAATGCATTGTCATTTTTCAACCTAATGGTCGTATGCTATTTCTAAGAAATAAACGTTAAAGTTACTTATAAAGTTATTGTCCTAGTGCATAACTGTGCTCCATTTGCATAAATAGTTTAATGTTGGTTATTACATTTCAGATTTTCAAGATATGACCATTCGGTCATATTTTTAATATGTATATTAATCACAATATTGCATGCTGCCATCAAAATAAAACCATTTTTTATTGGCAGTACAAAATACAAAAAAGTCTACATTTAATAACAACTTAAGTTGTCTGGTTTTTGTTTATACACTCATCGTATTGAAGGGCATTTGGTTAAACGGTGCTAACGATTGCAATGTTGAATCTTTTTTTCGATAAGCGATTACATCACATGTGCTCAATAAAAAAAACAGCAATTTGAAAATCGTAGACTGTTTTTTATTTCATATTTATACAGCACTTCAAAGAGTATTTTTTATAAAGATTATACGTGGTTTTGTTTGTCTTACGTAAATCTTTTATGCCAATATTGACAGTACTGTATTTATAATAAACTGTAATGAATTAGCATGCTATCTTTCAATCTCCACAAAACATCTAAGAAGTCATCATACCCACCCTGCTAGGTTATTTTTAAATTTACTTCTGAAGATCCAAATAACAATCTTTCAAAAAAATGATGGATACACTCACTCTGAAACACTAAAGGTAAGTTATCCATATAAACTTCGCTGATATATTTTAAGTCCTTCACGTTGCTAAGAAATATTTTGTACTCGCTTTCACATGACATGTTTTTATAATACATAAACGTATTGTAATTTATATATTTTTTTCATATTTCTTTTACCAACTGTTTGTTACACGATGTTCTTAGACGTAGTTAATTTTGTATAACTCTTTATCGTTATTTATTTTTTCAATTAATAATGCTACATATTAATACATACACTATATTCCTTTGTACTTTACATATCATTAAATGGTCGTGATATATTTTATAATGGATATAGTTTAATTAGTGCAAAAATGTTTTTTTTAATAAAATGCTTTTCCAACAAGAATTGACAGCGAACTCCCAAAAAATTTGTAGTCTTTTTTTTACTGCATGTCCGCTCCCAGAGTGAAGTATATGACCTTCCCATGAAAGTATCTCAACTGATGTTTTTTACGAGAAATACTTTCTACTCAGTTGCTCTAAGATAATAGGGGTAGACTGATATATACGACAACAGAACTAGTGGTTCACATATCACTCTTGCTACAATCCGCTGCTTTTCACTTCCCATACGGTGCAACAAAATACTTCCCGTATGTTACTGGTCCTTAAAGGACCAAGTGAAAAAACATATTTTAACACTTACTGCATCTTGATGGACGGTAAAAACTCAGGAAGTATATAAAAAAACACGTTTTCCACATTGTTTCTAAAGAGCCAGCAACGTATCGGAAGTGTTTTAAGCACCTTAGGGGACGCGTTAAGAATTGTAACGATGCTATGGAATTTTTAGACTCGTAAACACCCATGCTATATAATTTATTTAAAAAAATGCTGTTCGTACTAAGACTTGAACCCAAGAGATTGGTCACGGAAACCATCGACGTCGACCACTGCGCCACGGACCCGACAGGGTATCTTTACAACTAAACAAAATAGTATTATTCTAATTGCTACAATTAAAAAAACATTTCATGGTCTTAAATAATAATATGTCTCAAAGACATTGCCATAAATGGCGTGACATTGTTTTTTGTAAGGGCTCGTTTCTCAAATTGCATGCTAAGTGGCTGTGAGTTCCCTTGCGATAAATACATTAGTAATGATATATGTATATGCACAGAACGTTATCCAAGTTAGTTTCGCCTGCAGCTAGCTAGCTAGCCAACCATTTTAACTCGCATTAAAACTTCACGCCATAACAGTTTTTATTGAATCGTATATCAAAGTACCGCTAATGAGAATTGCTTGCAAACACTAACAATAAGCCGCAAGAAACCGGAAAAAGTTTTGCACCGATGAATGCAAAAGGACATTGTTGTTTTATTCATGTTTTAAAATGATTTAAACTGCGACAAAATAATTTAAATGACATTTTATGAATTAAATTTTAAGTATCATAAAAATTCTAGTCAGATCTAGGTATAACAGGATGGCAACCGTTGATCTGTTTGGCAACTGTTTTCACGTGTTTGAATCGTAAGACTAACACTGTATGTTTAAATGCATTTATTTATGTGATGTGAAAAATTTCCCATCAACATTTATCATCCATTTAACATTCAAAATTGGCGATCTAATAAATTAAATAAATTGGTAACCTTTTTTTGTAATATAGTCAAATTGACACTGTATTAAGTTCTACAACTATTTTTTACCTATTTGATTACTATTTCGGCTTAACGTTCTAGTTATAATTATGTTTAAATTCAATTTAGCTAAGCCGTATATTCTGACTGAGTAGAGATACACAATACACCTTTTCATATATTCTTCAGATTTATCAAAAAATGAGAATAGTATATCACTCTCTATAAAATAAAACTGCAAAAAATTCATGAAACAAGCTTCATCAATGATATGGTTGAAAAAAAGCTATATTGCGTACACCGTTAGTTAATTACGAATCAAAATTTTGTGTAATAAATTAATACAATATTTTGTTATAAGTTTACAATATCAATGTGAACGAATTCCATTAAATGTTTCATATTTACCTTATACTCTGTTAAGCGAAAGTCATTACTGACAATATATTGTTCAGCGGGACATTGTTCTTTAATGAATTTATCACAGGGAATTGAATTTTATAATGGCAATTGTAAGAACTGTTACAAAACTTTTGAACGAGCATAATGGTTTGTTAACACGGATTTCAAATAAAAAATGTAACACTAGATAATAATAGTACTGAGTTGTTTGTTTTTTAGTTTTTTATATACAGTTGTGCAAACATAGAAATATTTTAGCACTGTTGATTCGGATCTTCGAACAAATATTTGTACACATACAATGATATAACAATAGTAACCCATTTTTGCCCGAATTTTGCCCGAATTTTCCCGTAATCGATGCAAATAAAAAAACACTGCTCACTTCGACAGGTTCAAATCTGAATAAATACTGCACGAAACGATCCCCACGCTTGTTAGCTGTAAATGATTGAGACATACAATCTAAACTTTTATAACATAATGCATTAATGGAGTGGAAGTAAAAACACTAAATGTTCTAATATTGGAACACTGGGCAAAAATGTGTTGAAGGATTTTTTAATAACGGGTATTTAGCAGGTTTTGCAACTTGGCGATACAGTTTCTTAAAGCCAGCTGATGATATTTGACGCATAATAGAGGAGAGATCAATATACGACGAAGACTCTGAGTGAGTTTCTAGTGATCGCGAAAAAATAGTTTAACATATCGTGCAGCGCGTCTCTGAATTTGAATAATTTCATTATTTTTGAATTTCAAACGATTTTTTTGGCTATTCAATAAACTTTTTATAGCCGATTGAGTGGCACTTATATTACCTTTTGCGGCTGACGATGGATTGCACAATGCTTTAAACCTGGGCTTGTTTGACAGTTAAAAATTCTCACACTTTATCTCGGTGTCGCCTTTTCCAAGTTTGTATCTTAGACGCAATCACTTTGAAATAGAGTCGTACGAAGAAAATGAATTGCAACCAAGTGCGCCAGAATAACAAATTGCTTCTTCTTGTTGCGCGGCAATGATATATTTTTATATTAGATGATGCGATACAAAGGAAAAGAAAATAATATAATGTTACAGCAGATATAATACTAATACTTAAAAATATTTGACACAATTTGAAAAAAATTGATAGTTGATAAAATTAAATCATTTATTGCATAGCAAATACGGCCAAAAATTCAATTGTATTAATTTTTGAGCTGGAATTCAAAAATAGTTTCTGTACAAATTAACTGTTTTAAAATTTATTCGTCTATAAATTATTAAGTGTTTGTTCAGTTAGTTAAAGCTTATTTCTGCTGACGCTAGGTTCAATTCCAAATAATGTTAATGTAAACATTTAAATTTGAGATCTAAGACATAATTTTTGTGGTTGAGTCGATCTTGAGTGACTTCAAAAACAATTCACATCAAATTTATCTCGCATGACCCTTTAATTTTAAAATATTTGGCTCATTGTCATTAGCTGTAACGCCAAATATTTCTTTAAAAAGAAAAAAGGTTCTTTTTTTGCTATTTTTTGAGTAGTTTTTTCTCACCTTAAACGTTTGAATACCGCGCAAATAAATCATTAATATATCCCAGAGATACTGCGTGTTTTTGAGAAATATAATTTTGCCTAATATACACTCGAATTCGATATTTAAAAAACTTATATTGATTGAGTATAGATAGCACTACACATATTCATCAAAATAGACACCTTTGTCCACTTGGTGTTCAAGTGGTTAATCAAAAATATAGCTGTATAAATTCAGCTAAAATTAAACATAAACTGTTAAACTACTTCGTGGGGAAAATAGTCGAGAGGTCAAAGTTCTTGAATATATATGTATTATTTGGTTGCCACTATCGAAGCGGTTGATTTTTTTACGGATACTTTCATCAATTGATTTATGAATTTGATTATATTTTTGATAATGTTGTAAACAAAGCAAAAGTGAAACATAAGTCAGCAACATTTTTGTCTTGGACTGATTCTTTTTGATTTGAACGAATGAATTAAACAAAGTACTAGCTTAATAATTTCAGTTGAAATGCTTCATACGCTCTTCACTGGAAGAGGAAATTGGGACATAATTAAAATAACGTCTGCATTAAAAGAAAAGAAATATAATTTGACAATATTGAATAAGTTATGACAAAATAAGCAAATAAAATTAACTATTAAGTAGTAAAGTAAGCCAAGCAACAAAATGGTAAAATTTTCTATTAGACTTTTAAATACAATCAGGTGTTTTTGTGGGATGCATATTTTTATTTCAAGTAAAAAAAAAACTATTGTTGTGTGTATTTACTTAGCTCACTTCATTTAAACGCAATTTTAATACACTTAAAATATTATAACGCATCAAACTCAATGTTTCCTAAAATATCACTTGGCTCACTCCACTTCTTAATGGATTAAATAATACCACCGAAAATCTATTAGTTTAATTAATAAATTATGTAAATAATCATTTATGGTTTTTTGCAGAACAGTTTGGAAATTAACATTTTAAAACGATAAAATAAATTTTATAATGAGGCAACTTAACTATGTAAAAAACAAACAGTTCCGTTTAATCATGATAGTGATGGTTTAATGTTACAATTTTACAAATATTTAGTTAACTAAAAGTACTTTTACTTATAACAATATCGTGGTACAACATTTTAATAACGTAGCATGTACGAGAAAGACCATATTTTATAGTGAAATAGTTCATATCCATTGTATAATACAAGATACTCGTTTCTTGGATAATAAAGCTAAGCTGGTATTCGTAGTATAACATACTTTATTACTGCATACAAAATGTTCGTCATAGTGTTGTGCAACTGCATAGTAAATTAGCACTTACGAATTTGATAAACATAACGCTGGAGAGCACTTTATACCTCGTTGCATTTCAAGTTTTGTTTCAAGTGTTTGGACTAGTAAACACGAGCTGTTAATGCAATTCGCGTGCTTGGGTAATGATCGCATTATTTCGAATAATTTTACGATCGTCTTAAATGGATGATTGTATGTATTATATTTTGTTCATTTTTTGTTACTTATATTATCTCTCGCGGCTCGGAGGCTAGAAAAATACTTCTCTGCCGATGGGGGTCGTTTAGGGACCCCAGTGGTTTCCTCATCATTGGCCTTATTCTTATGAATTTCAAAAAAAAAATAGTCTAAGGGCTTTAAAATATCTCTCTGCATCATTCCTCATACATTTTTTATAAAAATCCGTGTTTTTTTAATAAATAATCATATTTTAAGTTGCGCGTAAAAAAGACGTCATTCCAATACAAATATAAATTTGCAACTGACGCGTTCAACGCAGTTATCTTACAAACGATCGCTGATAAGCGGGCGCTTATCTCGCTATCGCATCGCGTATTTATATAAACTACAAAAGGTATAAATAAACTATGATATAAGAATACCTCAATTATAAACATTGTATCACCCATATTAAAATAGATATTTAAGAAAATGTGGGCATTGGGGTTGCATTTCTTGAGCTTAGAACTGGAAAAGTTATTTATCTACGACTGAAAACTGTTTCTATGTAGCCAGCAAGACGATTTCTCACTTTACCTTGCTATTCTGTAATGAAAACAGATTATAATTATCATTATCTTTCATATAATAAAACATACTATTTACTTATAATAATAACAATCATTGTAGGAACTTCCAAATTCATTTTTGATGGCCAATTACTTGTACTTATGAATAAGAGTTTTTTACCATGTCCGCTCCTAATGTGGAGCATATGGATTCCTAATGTAGTTTATCTCAACAGAAGTGTTTCTACAAGAACTGCTTGTTACTCATTTGCTCAACCTCTCTTTTAGTAGGAATAGAAGGATAGAGCTAGGACAAGACTAGTGGTTAGCTAATCACTCTCAATACGCCCCCTTAATAGGATAGGATGGGCGGGAGGGAGGAATTCAAGACATCACATACATCCATGCCTTCGAACAGAAATTTATAAATCGATTGAAAAATCAATTTTTAAAACTGTCCGTACTGGGATTTAAACCCGTTACCCCCGTAACCGAAGCCATCGACGTTCACCACTCGATCACTCAGGCGGCTAAAGAGTTTTAAAAAAAAAAATTGAATATAAATCATTAAATATCATTCATTAATTATTTTTATCCATATTTACATACTCTTTTCATATTTATTTCACCGATGTTATGTCACTCTTTGTTTAATTGTGAATAACTCTGTATAGTTTAACATTTCACATGCTTATATTGATGTTTAGTTTTATGTTAAATTGATACAACTTTTTTTAATATTATAATATTATATAATAAATTCCTGCAAAGAAAAAATAGACGATTATGATTTTAAAACATGTCGATGTTGTATTCAGACTTTTGAAATATAATACATAAAATGATATTAAAAATAATGAAACAGTTATAGTAAAAGAAACCATTCTTTGTTACAACACAAAAAAATAAGATATGTGTAAAAAAAATCTTAGGACTCTCTTAATTGACATGTTTTATGACGTCAATTTAATTAGACATAAAAATGTATCGTAGTGATAAAGAAATCTATCATTTTATATGATTCATCAAATAGCATTGGCAGTAAATTTGCAAAGAGTTTTTGCAATACATATAACTTTTATTGTGTTTTACTGAAATCGTAAAAGACCTGACGATGTAACACAACAAAAACAATTCGATCAAACATAACCTATTTTAGTAACGTCGACTGATAAAATCAAGTACCGATTACAAATTGAGACTAAGTAACGTAAAAATCCCACTGTTAATAATATTATTGTTTGCTTACAGCTCAGGTTAAACCTTTGAAATTATACCCCACAATGCTTAATGGACTCGACATAGGAGTTGACTCCCACAAACGTTAGTAGAGCCAAATTCGTAAAACATGAATTACTGCATTAACAATAATTTATTTTTTATTATTTTGAAAACGTATTAGAGTGATAGTACGAGAAAGCCGCATTTACACTAATCAAGCAAAAATATTGACCGAGTATGCGTCGACACGCAAAAAAGTTGCTTTTAGCGATTCAATTAATTATTACGAGCGTTTCGTTCGATTCAACACTCAAAAACCTGTTTTACACACACCAAAAGCTGAACATTACAGCTAAAAATGGCTATTGCACTAGTTATTTTGGATTTTTAAGTCTATTGAGATATTAATGACTTTCATATGAGTAAATAAAAAAATACGGACTTTGTCCGGTTTCAATCCCAGACCCATTGGATCGCTTTTGCACCTAGTCTCCAGAAGTCAACAGTAAATACCATAAACATAAACAATAACCTACATTCATACTAGGGATTCTGTGTCGAGAAGTCCCGGGGCTTTTTTGGAAAATGTCCCGGGAATTGTGACGGTGATTTATAATATACTAATAACATGTTCATTTTAATTTTGAAAAAAAAACAATTCTTGTCGTTAAGAAACCCTCAAAAGGACTGATGTGTATTGAATGAAAGCAGGTATAAAGGGCAACCCCGAGAAAAACGGACACGACATGGTTGCGACGTGACACTTAACCGGGGTTTTAACAAGATAGAAAAACAGATGTTTTGAATTTTATAATTTCGTAGAAGTTTCAAATACCATGTGTTTAGATATTTTAATATAACTGTAGCAAAATAAAATGACAAAATATTAAAATTAAATGTTCATACCTGATGTTGTTTTATGTACAAATGTTTCTTCACTATTTCACAAAGATACCAATGTCTCAATAGGACAAAAAAAGATCTAAAAGCTGTATAGTGAAGTTACGGTCATAAATTTACTTCTGACGGCGGCGTCATTCATATTTTTTCATTACGTGTACCGTTATCATCTTTTTTTAGTAAAAATTTACCGTAAGCATTGCACACATCCATTACATAAGAAAAATAATAATTATTAAACATTGTATTAAAAAAATGCGATTTATACTAGTCCGTACTTTCAAAAAGTACCGAGTGTATGTAATACATAAATACATACATGCAAATATTTAATTTTAATAAAATTATAATTTTATTGAAGGGGAAATAAAAGTCTCGAGTCCGGGATGTCACGGGACTTTGACTTTATCACGCCTTGAATCCCGGGACCTCGAGACTTCAGAATTCCTAATTCATACCTTTTAAGATGTTTTTTTAATACTGTTATAAAACAGAATTTGCTAACTTATTTGTTATTCAGAATTCTGTACTTAGTGATCAGTACATGAAATAAAAATAAAGCATATAAATGTTTTGCTTCTTGGATACAACATATAATGAAACACGTGCTATTAATTGATCAAATTTAGGAGGGTAATTAATAAATAAACCACGTACGTAAACACTCCCCTTTAGCATCTCGTTTCATCAAGCGAATTAATGCAATCACCTATTGAGAGATAATTTATACAGCAAGGTTTAAGTGGTAGATTCAAACACGTCATAAGAGAAGTTAGATTTTACTTCTCTCAATAGAAGAGCGACCATGGCCTTTGCCACAGTCTTTATTTAAAAACAAATAAATTCATTACATAATTATAATTTATTATTATAAGATTTTTCAAAAAATTCTATTCTATCGAGTTTTGTTAAATGTTTTCAATTTTACGCTAAACATTACAAAGTGAGAAAACACGATGTTAAAAAATACAAATTTTAAGTCTGTATCCGATTTATAATTAATTGTTTTGAATAAATGTTATATATAGGTAGCTACACTCAACTCTTTTTTGACATGGTAGATGCGTTTCACAAAAAATCGTGTAAAAATGTTTAATTTGTATAAATAAACAACATTCTGGTAAAGAAAATAATAATATTGAATACTCAATTGGTTAATTATACCAAATGATATTCAAAATATCTAATGAAACCTTTGTTATTATTGTCTTGTGCTGTTGAATTTCTGATTATTATAAAATCCAATATCCGCTTATGTGTCTTTTGTTTCTGGGAATCGTGTAAGAATATAGTACTTGGTCTTTTAAATGAACCGTGTTTTTTTCTAAAACGTGTAAAAACAATGTTAAAAAGAGGTGTGTAATTATGTTGCATTATTTTTTTTAATGAATATTGATGGTTAATTTAAAAATAGAGTATTGAGTTGTTCATTTTTGTCGACAGTTTTATTTCAAAATCGTGTATAAAAAACGTGTTTTATGTTATACTTATTTATAAATATTTATTGAAAACAGTTTACTTCATTTAGTCTATTATAATAAGATACTCGAAAAGGGAGTAGAAATGATGAAATAACTTTTTGTATAAAATCTTATGGTATAAAAATTACTCAGCGTTTTCAATTAAAGCTATAAAATTTGACTTCTACGAACATCGTTAGCGTCGTATATTTTATTACGTTCAGAGACGTAAAATTTTTTACTGATCTATCGGTTTTATCGCCCTTACTTGTACTCCAAGTGAAAACAATGATTATCGTCCGATTTATGAATATTTTATTTCAAAAAGGGTATTGTTTTGACAGGCAAAAGTTTTTTGCATAGTACTAAAACGATATCAATAAAAAATGCACGGTTATAGTACTTTTGAGGTCAATATATATATTTTATTATTTTTACATAAAAATCATACGTTTCAAATGTGTTATATGTATGACTTATTTGATTTTGATTTGATTTGTTTTTTTTTACGTTTTTATCTCAGAAGATAGCTAAAAGAATTTTATAAAAATAAATATGAAAACATACATAAATGAATAGTTTTGTGCTTGAATAATTTCGATGTTGGTTGGTTTTTAAAACTTAATGAAACAGTCTTCTTTAATTTTTAAAAAAATGTAAAGCGACTTATTTACAAATATCGTGTAATTGATAAAATCCAGCTAAATTTTTCAAACATCACAATTGAGTAAAGCAAGCTTAACTATTATTACCAATATTTCACTGAATAAAATGAACAAGGAACCAGCGTCGTAAATATTGACTTCTTAAATTTTTCAATTAATTGTTTCATTTGAATAGTTCAAATTATGTACATTCTCACAGATTTTGTCACTAACGACCCGGGTTTCGCCTTTCGGCATCTTCAGGCGTTCAAGTGCATGGATGAACTTGAACTGACGCTTAGTAAATGACTCATCCGTACACTTGAACGCCTGAAGATGCCGAAAGGCTAAACGCGGGTCGTTAGTGACAAAATCTGTGAGAATGTACATAATTTGAACGATTAAAATTTAATATTGAAATTCCACCAAGCACCTTCAGTCTAAATCTTAAATTAATTGTTTCATCTCAACAAAAACGCACTATTTATCTTTTTATGGTGCTATTAACATATTTCATTTTTTTTCATGTTAAATAGAATTTTCAAATAGTTGTGTTTTGATTGAAATGTATCCATTTATTGTTTTAAAAAAAATGATATTTAAGCACGTCACTGACTTGACTTCCTGTTTATTTTATACAGTAAACTATAAGTGGAACGGCTTAATAAGGAACGCCTTCATTAAATGGGATATCTTTAAAATTCCATTAAAATAAGTCTTATCAATTAAATACACGAATTTGAATCGTTCAAATTATGTAATTCACACAAAACGACTGACTGACTCAGTTTAAGTTCATATGTGCACTTGAACGCCTGAAGATGTCGAAAGGCAAACTCCACAACAACAAGTCCACTAACTACAAACATTTGAGTATTTAAAAGTTTCGACTGAAGGTGCTTAGTGGACTTGTTTTTCTGTAACTAATTTTTCATATTCAGGTAACACTTTTATGCTATACATTAAAGTTGTTCTAGAAACCAAGTAGTGAGAGGTTTTTATTTTCAATGACACTCAATTACGCACTGAAACGCCCGCGATCGTCCGTTCATTGATTAATGTTTTCATTTAATCCATCAAAACCACCCCTTAGCATCTATCTGATCATTAAAATGTGCCAGTGAGAGAGAATAATAGTCCTTCCCTAGCCCCATCCTTCTGTCCTTACCCTCTTGGTAACTAACGACAATTTCTCGCTGACATAATTTGTGTTAAGAGTTATAAAAGATCATTGACCATTAAAAGAAAGAAAAGCCATTAAATGAAAAAAAGCGTTATTCTAGTCAGACATCAAACAATGTAAATTATGTGTTATATGAGAAATAATGAATTGATATTCTAATAAACTTAACGATATTAATAAGCTCTTAAGCGGATAATATTAATAACTCAATATTTTTTATACATTCACCTACTCTAATAAGCAAAAACTAATCTTGTCTCTATCAACTATTTATGTTGAACCAACTAAGTGCTTAATTACTCAATTTAGTCTGAGTCAGAACTTCCCCGTTGTACTTGTAAAGTTCAAATGAAGATGTCGATGCCCTGCAAAGCTCTGTGCAGCAAAAGGGCGTGATTTTAAGTTCATAGCGGCTGTGTTCTCGATCTGGATTGTCTGTATTTACTTAACGTCAAGCGAGCGATGGAAATTTCCAATAAACACATCTCCAAATTGACTGAAAGCGTGTATTTTGAATTCGAGAGGGTGCTAATGGTTAATGATCATGTTTATGTATGCTTAATTAAATAATAATAAAGAAAATAGTAAGCAACCGTTTGCTGAGATAAGAATGACACATTATTAATTTATTTATAAAAATGTAAGTTATTTTAAATAATGCTTGACAATAGTAATAATTTAGACAAAGCTTTGTAAAGAAAATTTATTAAATTGAATCACATCCGCTGCCAAGTAATTGTTTTATGTAAATTCTGTATTAATTAAAAACGCAACACCTTTATAGACTAAAAATTTTTATAGAAGTTTTGTGGGTGCAACTTATTTCATATGCCAACTTCAAAAATATCTTCCGTTAGAAAGATTTTTTACTAAATATATGCTCCTGGTGTGTAGTTTATTGACTATTTCTAAAGCTTATGTCATTAAAAATAGTTATACGAAAACTGCTTTTTACTCAAAACGTCAACCACTTATTCAGAAATAGTGAAGGTTAGAGCTAAGACAGAGTTGACTAACCGCCTTGACAACGCCCCACTTTTAAGATCGTTTGGGTGGATCATTCAAATTTGATATCACAGACTATGTCTTCGAACAGAAATCCCAAAATCAATTGAAAGATGAATTTATAATACTCTGCGTGCTAGGATTCAATTCTGTGAACGCCTCGACCACAGCTAACGACGTCGACCACACTACTACATGTCAATCAAACAATAAACAACACCTTGTTATAAAAATTGGCCGCTAAATCTCCCGTATTCACAATTTGTATTTTTCAATGCATTATTCCTCCTCACAGAATCTTTGGAACAGGTTTTTGACTAATTGCTACCCTTAGCCATTATGCTGAATGTCTCAAAGCTTTCTTTTTTTTTGTTATCCATGTCTGCTCCCAATGTGAAGCGTATGGCATCTTAATGAAAATATATCAACATTTTTTTGCGAGAGCTGTTTGTTACTCAGTCGCTCAACCTCCCTTTTCCAAAGAGATTAGTAGGGATCGAAAGATAAGGCTAGAACAGGACTAGTGGTTAACTAATCGTTCTCGCTACGTCTGGTTATTGAAAGATCAGAAAGGTGGAAGGGAGTTTTTAGACATTACAAACACAAATGCCTTCGATCAGAAATCGATGAATCGATCGAAAAAAAATGCTGTTAGTACTGGGAATCGACCCCGTGACATCCAGCACGGAAGCCAACAACGCTATGGGCTGCGAAATAGAACCCGACTTCTTGCTTGGAAGTATGGTATTTTTTAAGGTTTCTATCAAAAGGTTTGGATATATGTGATGTCCTCATTAGAAAATGTAAGCTTGCTTTATAATACCAATGCGTTTGACACAAAGAAGGAATTTTAATGGAAAGAAGAAGTCTTGTACAGATGTTAAAATGCATCACGAGAAATCAATTTCGTACAAATTACTGATTTGGTTAAATTAATTTGTTAACTAAATTAATTACTTATTAAATTAATTATTTGGTGTTCTAAGATTCCATATTCTTTTTTCAACCATGTCTTTCTTATCTTTATATGAAACAAAGTATGATTTTTTTATAAAGTGTCATTAAAATTGTTTTACAAAACCTCAACGCTTAGCTTCGGTTTATTCTGAAAGAATAAAGAAGGATAAGAGGAAAATGTTTTGAATACACAGGTAATTAACAAATTTATATCTAGCCACCATGTTTTTAGGACCAGATTGGTAACAGAGGAAAGATGAATTTATGAATTTTTTCGTAAAAGAATCTAAGCCAACAACACAACAAAATAAGAAGAACGTCCAAGAGTATTGCCCATTTGGCTTCAATATCTGCCATTGTAATGCTTTATAAGAATAAGTGTATGTATTTAATTTTTTTAAATATTTTTACAAGAATAAAATTTACGTAAAGTATTATTTTAAATTTACATCGATAGTTTAAATGTAATACTTATTTTTGTTTAAAAAAACTTTTAAATACCAATGTTCATACAATTTTACTGTCTAAAACATGTATTTTTCATTAAAAACGGCTTAGTCTATGTAAGATGATACTTTTAATATTCACAAGAAACATACGCGAACTTCGTTTTTATTTTTAACTATAAAGCTTTCAATTAAAACTTCGTCATTAAAAATAAATGAAACACACAAGAAAACCTAATACAAGCAGAATAAAATCATCTGGGTAGTTTAAATTGGATCGATATAATACAACGATTCAAACTGTTTGTATTAAAAATTGTTTCAGATGAAATTAGTTATGTTGCATGTTAAGTTATTCTTACAAGTTTTAAGACTAACACTATTTAACAAGCTTGAAATAATTATAAGCCAATCAGGCCATTTAAGATATTAATAATGTTGAAAAAGATGTAGGTTTTTTGATTGTTAAGAATTCATTTTCTTACGCAAATATTCTCAATTTGTCGGTATCTAATTATTTACCAATTGATTCACGGAAAAAGATCAAGGCATCTTACAAAAAACAAGATATCTTTGAATTTTGAATCGTGAAATAAACTCTAAAGTTTGTATTGTATTTCAGGAGCTAATTAGTTTGACTTAGTAAGAAACAAACAGCCTAAAGCTACATTAAAATAATAAAACTGCGGGTAAAATATACGAAATTTCAATACATTGATTTTACTTTGTTGATATACAATAGTTTAGCTCAAGGATGCTACTGAACTGAAATGAACTGAAATCCCTTGGCAGACCAAGTAAAATAATGCATGTTTCTGGTGGGCCACTTATGAATATTTTAAGCTACGCAAATAGCTCACACTTAACATAATTTTATTATTTTTGTAAATTATTTTACAATAAATTTTCAATGTTTTTATGTAATTACCATTGGCGTACGGTGAGTGTGCTGTGTTAAAATAATAAAAAAAACAATTGGGTAAAAAAATAATTTGACCTACTTTTTCACAGGCAGTTAAGTTTAAATACCTACACTAGTAGAACAATGGATTTTTAAAAACATGTATCAAAATGTCTTGGGCACTATTAGTCGATATAAGAATAAAATTATATCTAGAAATTATATTAGTGAATAATCATATAAAAAAAAACTATTATCACGCCAACATATAAATGAAAAATTATCTGCCTATAAACAATAATATAATACAAAAGTAGAGACGTAGAACGTCCGAGAGACCAAATGAGAGTGTGCTGTAACTTAATAGGTCGCCTTTCGACGTTAAAGTTGCGTACAAAGTTATTCGCTCCTCGCCACGCACCTATATTGCGTGACTGCGTGCATTTGTATGTGTAGGCAGGTCATGCGACTAGGCACAACGATCGACTTTGCGCATACATGTACTACCGTACTACAAATGTATGACTTAATGTTCTATGTTTTGCAGACTTTCAAGCTGTGCGTCGCACCCTTGCACATCCTGAATATACACTCCTGGTATTTACCAATAAAACAATGAATAGAATGTTGAAAACCTCGAAATAGCCACATAATTCCTTCCATTGGACCACATGACGGCCTGATTTACCTATGAAAAAAGTATCCAAAGAGATTTCAATATGGCAGTTATGCTTTTTTAAAAAAACATATTCGTATAGTTATTAATTTTTCGGAATACAAGTGTTTCATTCTATTTAACGCATGAGAAAATAAAGGAAAGCTGAAAAAATCCACAACCTATTAAAAAGGATTTTGCTAAAGAACGTTTTTTATCTTTGCTTTACAGCAGAAAATTTTGAAATTTTATTCAATACAAAATGTATATAAATACAAATTCGTTTTCATTATGTATGATCATATAAAACATTTTTCGTTTCATTATTATTGGCTTCGTAAAAATGTTTGCTGCAGTATTTTTTTCGATAAAAAATAAACATTTTTTCACGCTTTTAACGAATGGTTAGAAAATCAAACAGGCGTTGAATAAAAATCAACAATTTTCCATTTCCTCTGAATTTTCTCCCAGTCACTTTTTATCTATTTTTTTGCTGTTGATATTTCTCTGTTTTCTTAAGTTTCACATTGCAAACTCAATAAGCAATTTCAAATACTTTTTTTTAATGTATATTTTTGTCACTTAAAAGGATATTCGGTAAAACGATTGGTATGAAAAGTGTTTTTATTCAAATTTTTTAGGTTTTTAGGTTAGGTTTTTTTTTTGAATAATCAGAATTATTATAATATTAATGTAAGTGTAACATATTAGCAAAACAAACACGTTATTTAACATAAACGACGATTATTTATTTAATAAAAAAACGAAATTGTATTTTACTTACACAAATAGACCAAAAATCTTCTTTTTAAATTCTCGGAAAAAAATATAATTAACATCTTCAAAAAAAACCGCGTCTTTAAATTATTCTATTTTGTTAAGTAAATACGGTTTACAATTATAATCTACGTAAAAAATCATCGATTTTTAGATTTTACATAAAAAACCGATTTAGAAAAATTTGGTTTTTGTATATCTTTCTCTACCTCTGCTAACTCAGACCCAATAAAATAGTTAAGATCTTAAAAATTCACCTAAATTCAATATTTTTTTTTTTATGGAAACATGGGATGCACCTGTTATTTTATTATAACTCCGGCACTAATGCATGCAAAAAATACACTATGAATAGTAAATATTTGGATGTCGTATGTTACAGACGTTTTTGTAAGTGGGCTTTTTTTATAAAATAATAAATTACTTTGTGTTGATATATTCAATAAGAAGTTTTTATTTTCTATGTTAGGAGTAAAAACGGTTGGAAAAATATGGTTTAACTTTATGGATCTTTTTTGTAGTAACTTAATAACAAAGATAAACCCGAAAGCCTCATTAAGTTCGATACAATCATAATGCAATATTATTTTCTTTATCAGGACTTTAGGAAAGTTATATAACTGCTTTCAGCCAAGCCAGCTTTTTGTAACTAAAGTAGGTCGAGAGGCAAAATGCCGAATCTCAAATCTTCCGCCGCAGAAGCCGAAAATCTTAATCGGCAAGCAATTGGGTGATTTTAAGATGGGATCAACGAGAATAAACAAAAGTACTTTGCTGCGTAGACCTTCGTAAACCTTTACCGAGGGGACGTCAATCTCGCCATTATTGGAACTTAACATTAACAATATTTATCTTGCAACAAAGTCATCTTTAATGCTAAAGTTTACTAAACTACTTAATGACATTGCCTCTATTTACAAATGATATTATCAGAAGATTCATTTTAAATTGCTTAAGCATAGTGCGAAATGGGTACCGCTTTAACATTCGATCTACCTTCACATTTCTAATTCAGTATGCAATCTACCTTCACGTTTTTACTTTAATATGCAGTCTGCCTTTACATTTATATTTAACAATGTTACCCGTTAGGAAGGTTAGGTTAGGTTAGGTTAGGTAGTAACATTATTGTGCGCGGCAGGAAAAAAAAAATATAATAAACAGGTCATTGCTAAGATACAAATAAAAAAAAATATTTGACTACGATACAAAGGTAGATCGCATGCTAAGGTATACCACATACTAAAGTGGTACTGCAAAATGAAACCAGTCACTGAGCTTGCGAGCGTATTGGTGATAAATAAGTAAAAATACATTTTTTTTCTGAATCGATTCATTTTTCTTTTAAGAAAATGGATAGAAAAGAAATGGTGGATGGAGAAGAGTAAGGAAATTGATTTACCAGTGCGATATTTTTTTTATTTTTACTTATTTCAAATAAATTGATAAATATTTGAAATTCGTCAGATATTCATAAAATAAACACCACTTGGAAATATTTTATCAACGCTTAGTTACCGACTAGTTATTTGATTGCGTTCTCGGATCTACAAACCGGCTGTTGAAACAATACAATATACATATCGACTGTGGAAAGGAAAAAGGACGTAAACCTCAGATTTTCCAAAACAGCTTTTTTCGATAATCACAATGTATATAACTTGACACACGTTATATCAAAAGGATAGAAGCTGTAACTGCCGAATAAGTATCTAAATTTAGCTTTTATGTTTGAAAAAAGAAAGACTTGTGAAAATTGCAACCAGGAAAATGAACTTAAAAAAAGGTTTATCTTGAACAATTTCAGGGTTGTGAATATTTCATAATTTGCTTTAGCCCAAAATCATCAAAAAACGTTTTTTGTGTCTCCTGTAAAATTTGATATCTGTGGGTTACGTCCTTTTTCCTTTCCACAGTCGATATGTATTTGAAGCTTATAATTAAGATTATAATTCCTTGAGATTGTTAAAGCAATTATATTTTATTTCGTTATTGTAAATTCGTTTTTTTCCGAATGATTAATTGGAAAATTAAATATATGAAATTTAAAATAAAGTCGTCTTGAAAATATATATTTTTTTAAATCGATATAATACGTAGCTATCTATTTAATATACATAAAACAAATATTACAGCGACATTACATTTTATTTAGCTTCTATCATAGTTAGTTACATCGCTACAAAGTGACTTTTTATATAAACCCAGGTAAATTAAAAAACTTTATTTTATGGATATTTGCACGCCATCTTAATAAAACAACTAGAACTGACGGTAAGTTGTTCAGCCCAAAGAGATAAAAAAATGATATATTATGTCGTTTCAAAAACAGTATAGGCCTCGTTTTCAGTATAGATCAAAGGACAGGTAAAGTATCATAAAAACATTACAGATGTCCATGCCCTTTGACAAAATTCTATAAATTGAATGAAATATGTTTGCTTAACATACTACGGGATTCAAACCTCGCAATCAAACTAGCAGTATTATCAATAACTTGATCAAATGACTCACGTAATATAACTAATATTTTAATTGTATTATAATAGACTAATGTCAATAAAGAAAACATATATTCAACTAAAAACGAGCGCAAACACTGTTCTTTAGCCCCGTAAATCCAATTTTAAAACCCCTGACAGTGAAGCGTGTGTAATGAAAAATAAACATCAGCGGCTTTAAAGAGGCTATGGGGTAATCGACGCCATGCAAAAGCAAAAGCTCTCCCACGATGCTCCCCGTTCCGCGGCGCAAAGTGCCAGAGTGCAAGTTACATTGGAAAAGCATTTTCCGTCCGTTAGGAAAACTACACAATGCACTGCCGTTACGGTCATGATGGAATCGTTAAAAAGCTTCCAGCAGTTCTGCTAAGTACTGGAATGGATAGTTTTATTTAATGAAACGAAATCAGAGACTTTAACGCAAAGCATGAAACTTGAAACAAGTTTTCAAATCATTGGGTTTACTTTCACCTGCCATTAAATAGGATCATTAATTTATATTGATTAAAATGGCTTTTACTTAATCATCTATGAGTATGATTTCACTAAAATTTTCTGCATTTCTAAAGTATCTGCTGAACTGAAAAAAAGTCTTACTAGCGACACGATTACTGAGATGAATGTGCTTTACAAAATAATCTATGTTTTGAGCGAATCGATGTCATTGTTTGCAGCTTGTACTTTTGATTTCCAAACATTTAATATAACTGTATCGATTGAATTTAAAAAGTTTACTGCAACAAACTTACTTGTTTTTTTATGTAATCAATTTTCATTTTATTGCTATTATCGGAAAACACAAATATTTTGTAAATTTTAAAAGGTAGAATACAATGACATGATAAACATGACAATGCGATATGATGTTTTTAATGCCCAACGTGTTTGCTAATTTGTTGCATTTAAAGTTTTGAAAAGCTGTATTGTAATATCATATAGAATCATTAATATTTTTTAATAGTTAGTTGGATATCTTTGGTAGAAAAATTTTAATGCCATAAACGATTTTATATATAGGAATGGTCCGAAGTGGTCAAGGAAGGATTATAAAATACACTCGTTATTTTTCGGCCCTCCAGTTAACCAATTCATTAAAATAAAACAATTCCACCAGGAGGCTGTGTTGAAAGGATATAGAACATTAGAGCACTGAAAAGGTTCTTCGGCATTTGACTGGATAAGTTTGATATCACACAAACAACAATCCTTATTTTATTTAAGCACAAACATTAAAGATTTTTCACAATCAATAGTTGAAAAGATATTGTTTAGTTGTTTTCCTCATTCAAATGATTCAGTTGGTCAAATCTGTATTAAAACAGTTATATGCTAGATAACACATGGAAAAAAGGTACAATGACGTTATCTGTAATCACATTAAAATGAAAATTGTAAGGTTAATTATGTGTGCAAAACGTTAAGAAGTTTTTATTATTAAAAAATAAAAATCAGTTGAATATGATATGAGTAAAAAGTCGAGCCAAATCAGTGTTGTCGGATTAATTTATTTTACGATTAAATATCTAATTTTACATATATGTTCATTTAAATTGAAATCTTGCTTTAGTTTTCCTATTTTAAAAATAAGCCCATTTTTATTTTGAGCACAGAATTGAGAACCTGTTTTTCTGATTCCACATATATTTTATAGGTAAATATAGTTTCAAAAAAAGGAAACAAAGTCAATTCGAGTGTTGCTTGATACAACATTGAGTAATCTTGGGACTACAGTTGTATTTTTCATAAAATAACATCGGCAAAAACGCGATACATATAATGAAAAAAGCTCACTCAACGCGTTGAAGTCAAATAAACACAATATGTTGCTACCAAACATTTCCGTTATTTTTCTTTCGAAAGAATTGCAATCATTTTTCAAACTGTACTTTTTCTAAAACGTATTTCCGATCGTTAACAACAAATGTCGCTCACTTTTTTGTGAAAAAGAATCTCGTAGGACGTTAGACAGTTCACTTATGTTATTTATCCATAACGGACAAATTTATTGATTGCCCTAGATAAACCACTTACTGCCTAATAACAATAATAGAGTTAAGCTCCCACAACTAAAGTAAATTGTCAAAAAAGATACTTTGCATAGTTAATGTATCGCTGGTAGCTACTCTGCTGTGCTTAACAGTGCTGTATCTACACTTATACAGAATACAAGTATGTGTACGAGACACGAAATATGCTGGAGTGCAACGATTTTATTTTTTTCAGGTGAAGATAATTCTCTTTTTTACTACATAAAGTACAAACGTAATCTATATAATATCGTGTTGCTGGTTCAAGCAATGTATTTGATCCAAAGTTTTTCTTAATACATAATTATTTTATATCCAACAGTTTTAAAAAAATCACTAAAATAAAATTTGTGCCACTATAATCTATCGCAATGAAGAAGAAATTACCAAAAAAATGTATGAATTGTTCTAAAATTTAATCGATAGAGATAGAAAAACTCAAATGAGTCCGGCGCAAACACAATAGAAGAAATAATTTCCAAGTATGTACATAAAATTATTTTTACTCTTCTTCTTAGCACTACAGACTGGGTTAAGCCTAAGCAGCCTTAATCAATCCACTCCTCTTTACTCGATTCTCCCACCTTTTTTCTACGCCAGTCGTTGATCTCCAGCACTTGCAGGTCCTGCGACACCTCATTCATCCAGCAAAGTTGCTGTCTTCCAATGCCTCGTACCATCAGTGGTACCATAAAAATTTCGTTACTTTTTTAGTTGTAAAAAAAATATCTAGCCCTTCCAATAAATGTATTTCTAAAAAAAATATTGTTTGACTCTACTTGGACATTAACTTATATATTTTTTGAACGAAATATATATTAAAACTAGAAACAGTTGTGGTTGAGATAAAAATAATTTTATGGTGCAAAAGTGTAGGTAAAACTAACTTAATCTATGTTTTTGAGTTTTACTTATAATAAATATTTAACGGCGATGTCCCAAATTGGAGACAAAATAATTCAATATGCTTTAATCAAATTTAAAACCATTCGTTTTTCTAATAACTTATCTTAAATGATCAAACAAATGAATTGTCATATCTCCTTTTTTGACATACGGTCCAGTCCATCTTGAAACTTCGAGGGGTTTTGAAGTGATTACTTATTGTGTACTTATACTTAAATTATTTAAATAGATTTACCTCAATCATAATGAGTCACTCTTTACTATTTTGTTCATAATGAATTTATTTGACTTTTGGTTTTAAATATATATTTTTTAAACGTTTTATGTCAAGTTTATTGAACTTTTATAACAACCAATAACTATATTTAATGGCAAAAAACGAATGTTTAATTCAACCATATTAATATGTCAGTAAAACTGCTTTCAAATCCTTTAATCTACAGTGCATACTTTTTGGCTAAAATGTTTCCATCTTCTGTAAGCTTTGCGGTAGAATTTTAATATCTTTTGAATATTCATAGATAGTTTATTGAATATCGTTAATCTATTATTTGAAGCTTAAAAGATTAACCTAGATATTGTTAAAATAACCGATAAGCATGACTGACACTTTCGTTTTAAAAAAAATACTGGTATTATTTTAAAATTGAAATAATAATTCCTTCAAAAACAACTGAAAGACTTTTTCAGTTTTATTTTTTAGCGTCACAAAAATAAAATATTTATTTAAAAAAATAAGAAAAAATACACATTGTTTGGTATCAATAAACCATAATGATGATTTTTCGACTAATCAAAAACTCTTGTTAAAATTCAAATTTTATATTTTACATACGTACCTACACAACTATCTAAATTTTTGAGATTGTGTTGCATTTTGTTAGCTTAGAGTGCAAATTATTTTTCTCCAAAACATTTAAAAAATAATTGTAAATGACAATTACAACTTTAACATTGATTAATTCTGCATACAAAAAATAATACTAATTCTTGCTTTAATTTTCTTTAAGTTTTTGTTAAATGAAACGTTAAGCAGTGATTTTTTTTATAACGGAGGCTTATGGAAATTGATTTCATAATGAAATCATCAATTTGTAGTGAAAGGCGTATTAAATGTTTTTCTATAGTTTCTTACCAGTCGTATTTGCTATCGTAAGCTTACGTATCTATCATTTCTTATAAACTAAATAACTGTACTGATTATACTAGTTATAACAAGTGGACGAGTGGGTTTTTCGCCGTGCTCGCTATTACGACCAATTCGCTAATTTTCTCATTTAATTCAAGGTATAACTCACCATAGCCATTGTGTTCCTCTGACATTGTGTATAGATTACATCGTTGAATTCAGCTGACCTATCAGTACGAACGCTTCGCTCGATCCTCTGATTTATCTGTTGATGTCAATTTCCCAATAAACACATCGCCCCGATGAGTCAGGCCACAGGAGGCATTCATTATACAAGTGGCGTTGAAATAACCAAATGAGTCTACTGTATCAACACAACAAAGCGTATCATTGTTTTGAAAATAAAAGTTTATACATTCCAAATTTAGATTTGTTAACGTTTCGAAATCTTCCGTTTATTAAACACTTTATGAGCATATGATATTTTTTTGTAAGTTATGTCTTCTGTAAATATCTTAATTCAATCTTCATTTAAAATAAGGCTACAATTAAAAGTTTTCGTTTTTATGATTTTGCTTATTTTTACGTTACTGCGACAATAAACACCTTCAAATTTATAGATTTAAGATGCATTGAAATACCTGAAATTTTTCACAAATTTTTAGATCGAAAAAGTTCAATTATGACGGATTTTTTGTAAAGATACTAACTTAAAATAAGAAGGGTAAAGAAATCATCTCTTTGTATCATTTCGAAACAAATTCTTAAGAAATAAAAAGTATTTTAATAAATTTATTTTGTTTATTTATTTTGTAATCCTTTTTCTTGTGCTAAAAATTGTGACACGTGCGTTAATTCTGAGAATCGTCTTCGAAATCGCTTTCGTAAAATTATTTATTAATAAAACAAACAATAATTCTAGCTTTTTTCTTAGAAATAATAAACTGGAACTTGGGATTTTCAATTTCTACTGGATAAAAAACAAAAATAAAAAAATAACGAAGGCATCGTATTTAATTTCGTCGAAAATATGTGTTTTGTTTATGTGACTATTAAATTTCTGAAATATTATTAAAAAAAACAAAATATTTCTAAAATAATTGACTGACATAAAATCAGAATACTAAAATAAATTGTTCACAGTAAGTTGTCTAAATTATTATGGATGTGGCATTGTAAAATTAGATTTAAAGCAATCGTTAGCTTTACTGTTCTATTCTAATTATACATAGTTTTCTTGATTGCCAAATAAATTGAAACAACTACACGTTTCGCTTACGGTATCTCGCATTTGAAATTTAGAAACTCCGAGAACAAAAAAGGACTACGGAATTACATGCTATAGTCAGAATAGACCAATGTAGTTTAGAAAACAAATGTATGAGTTTGTATTCTGTTGGGTGTCTGTGATGTACAATACAATAGTTGTGACAAATAGGCTGTCATCTGTATTAAAAATAACTTTGCTTATTACTGTAACAACTGCTGTTAATTTTTTTATAAATATTTTCTTTTTGATACAATTCGAAATCAACCATCCATTCATTACTAAAATTTCAAGATTGTTTAAAAATTCATAATTTATAAAACATAATATTAATCAAGTTAATTGTGTATAATTCATAATTTGCATACGGCCCAAAATCATCAAAACACGTTTTTTGGGCCTCCTGTTTTTTTATATATTAAAATTTGATATGTGTGGGTTACGTTCTTTTTCCTTTCCACAATCGATATAATAATACAAATTTATATCTCTCCCGTTAGATTTTTATATCGGTATCCAATTTAAAATTCGAACCTAATATACGCGCGGGAATAATAGAGTAAAGGTCTAACAAAGCGATGTTGATCATCATCATTGGCGATAATATTGATGAAATTCAAACGCACTCAATTTTTCATTGATGATTTATTCACTTTGTACAGTTCACGGAATATTCAATAGCGTTTGAGCGATAAATCTCTTGTTATTGTCCGTACGAAACGATAGTAATGAATGGACAGCATGTACTCAATATTCCGTAGAGAATATAATACATTGTTATTATTAGAGAGTATTATTGAGGTGCTGTATACGTATTTTATTACACTGAAAAGGCAGTTAGTTGTTAAACAAATAGACAAAACTGCAATTTGCTTGTAAACTCATCATTTGGGAAGACAAGTGATAATTGTTATGTAAAGTAATCATTTAAACCACTTTTAAAGTTACTCACAATACTTGGTGGGAAGGTACTATGTTCAAAATTCTACTTTTATTAAATATGATCAAAACGAGCATTGTCGTCTAATCATCATTATCAGCAATTGATAAAGCTCGTCATGAGATAAGCTGGATTTGATCATATCAAATAAAAATAAAATAAGTTCAATATTCCCCGTAATTTAAACATTTAAATTTTTCATAACCCAAAGCAGCTCCATTTTCAATGTTTTATATGATTCGACTGTAGAAAAACAAATTGATGTTACTCTTACCAGTTTTAATACATTTTTAATGTATGCAACCTAAAATACGTTTAATCAAAATTATGTAAGCTACAAATACCGAATTAGTATCTAAATTTATCATTTAAATTTGAAAAATGAAGGGCATTTGAAAATTTTATCCAGGTAAAAGGTTTTAAATTGATTTAAGAATGATTCAGTAAAACACCAAAGAATATCAAAGAATTTAGTTTTACATTTTTTAAAAAATCATTTTATATTTATTTCGGCATACTAATTAAAAAAAATTGTAGAACTAAATACTTGGATATGTTTACCGTATTACAATAGAGTTCGACCAAGTAATTCCAATCAAATCAAACAGTCAATAGTCGTTGTGCACTTTAAGGTTGTGTATATTTAATATTTTGCTTTTAGTCTAAAATCTTCAAAGAAGGTCTTTTGTGCCTCGTGTAAAACTTGTTTTGTATGGGTTGCGTCCTTTTGCCTTTGTAAGTGGATGATTACTTAGACAATCCATAAATTCATTTAACAATCATATACCGACCGTTTAAATGATTTTTGTTTCACTTGATTTATCTTTTACATAGAACCTTGCATAAATATATAAATTAATAAACGATAAATAGCAAGAAAAAACGAACAAATTAAAAACCTACGATGAAAAAGGTTTCTTTGGTATCAAACACTCCACAATACTTTTTAGAAATTTTTGATGTGATCATTGATTTATTTAATACAATTATTAAGATGACTTTAATCTTAAAAAAGCATCTGACAATGGCGTAAGCCGAAATAGCTATCAACCTTTAACTTTTTAAAAAACTGTAGAACTGAAATACCTTGATATTTTACCCTATTAAAATGGAGTTCTACCAAGTAAATGCCAAATCAATAAATTAAAAAAGCAATCACTCTTTTGTTATATTTCCAACATCATTTATTAGAACCAGGGCCAATAAACTTTGTTCACCACAAGTATGTTAAATTATTTTCGTCATTTAGAAATGCTCAAGATGTGAAAAGCCAATTCTGATCCAAAGAAATAAATATTGCAAACTATACTGTATTTTTAAATATAATCAGTATCCAGTATCCACCTAATATTTTTTCATTTTAAAAGTGAATGACATTACAACAAAACATCTGCTAGTATCAATCACAAACAGCATACATATAATATAACGAAGTGTTTTTAAAACTACGAAAAATTTATATATTCATTACAATGATTCTTCTTGTCTTTGTCTCTGTTAACAAAAACAGTTTTCACTCCACAAAAGAGCGCTTTCAAAATGATTCCGAGAATTCCCAAATTTAAATTACCGCTGGTTTTTCTTGGAATCTATATTGAATTCCAAATAAATAAAGATTGGCAATTCTTATCTTGCGCCTCATAAATCTTCGTGACAAAAATTGAAATTTACAAAAGGCTTCTTTCAATTAGTCACGTATCGGGCTGTGGCTTGTAGATTTCTCCACAATAGTGTTAATAATTGTCTTTACTACTTACAAGTATATTTATCTTTTCTAGTCCGGATTATATTATTCAGGAATATTAGCGATTCAGCCATTGCTTTCAGTTTTATATTCGACTTGGAAAAAAATACTACCGCTTAGTATTTATATACCTACATGTGTATTAATTTGTTTCCAACATTTATTTAAAATATATTGTCCATATCAGATCAGATAAGAAACAAATCAGATTGATTTCGAACTACTTAAAACATAAATATAGTGGCTCGTGATAAACAAAACTGGTCCTGGTCGTAATTAATAAATGTAAAAGTAGTGTAAATAAATATATAAAATAAAAAAGTCAATAAATAACAAAACAAAAATGAAAAGAGTGAGTTTGCAGAAATGTGCCATGTGTCACGTTATTTTATTTTCTTTACTCGTACGAGTTTTTTGTTTTCTGAATTTTATACTTTTCTACTCACAGTGAACACCTTTAAAGTCAAAAAATAATAATACTTGAGTAGTAAATACTGAAAAGTTCGTTTTTCGACAGCGTTATTGAAAAATTTGAATAATTGTTTAAATAACACTTTTTTATTATTATTGATAAATCGTATTCACTTAACTTCAACACTCCGCGTACACTACTTTTAATCTACCTCTTGCGTCCAACAGAAAGACAAAATAAAAACCGCCATTTTGTAATTTGTATGTTAGAATTTGAATACAAATTTAGTCGTAAATACATTTTGTTTGTCTAAAGATACTGCTCAAAAAGGTGAAACATAACTTGTGTTTCAAGCTTATTAATACGCCCGCTGTGATCCAGATGGCTAGAGCTTGCTTTACCAAACAGTTGGGTCTGGGTTTGATCCCCGGTAAGTTCAATGTCAAAGTTAGGTTTTTTAAAATTAAAATTTGAGGCCTAAGACATGGGGTGTTTGTGATATCAATTTTACCTCGAGTTTATCTCGAGTGACTTACACTACTAAAATTCTCATCGAGTTTTTCTCGTATGATCTTTAAACTTGAAAATATTTGGATTATAAGTTATAAAATTATAATTTTATGTTGAGTTAAATTGAAGTTATATTAAACTCACACCATGACCTTTACTTAACAAAGCTTTATGATAGTTTTTGATAAGACCGACTCAATAACGAAAAGAATGGTAATATATTAGAATTAAGTTTGTTTGAGACAGTAAAGTTGTTCGTTTGGCTATATAAGTACAGTTTTGTCATCGATTGTTACGGAATAATGTTGATATAATACTCCTGAATTATAATAAAATTGCTTACAATTCAAATACCGCGCAGATATCAACAATATTGGCAATCGCTTCCGCCAGTGATATCTGACGTCCAATCTAAATGTCCAAAACCGACGTCCAATAGACGCGTCATAAGCTTTCCGTTAGATATTCTCAACCTTTGGTACGTTTCCAAGTAATTTTTAATTTATTTTATTTTTAACAATCACGACAAAGCTGCGATGTGAATTATATATTTTTTTTTTATTTTAAATGTTCTTAATAACCTATATCTAAACTTGTTATTCTACGTGCTGTGTTACAAAATGTGACACGTGTTTTGCTTTCTTGAGAACCATCATCAGATTTAACATCGCAAGAATTATGAATAAACTTAAAAATTTATTCCAATTCTTAAGTTATAAATTACAAAATAAAATTAGTGGTTTGTTTTTTTCTACTGGGCGCAGAGAGGGAGTCAGATATAAACATTCGTAATTACTCACATTATGTGTCGTTTACCCCAATCGAAATTAATTCAACAATAGTGATCCACCTATCTATATAAAATGTTATTTACTAATGTCTCCTATCTATTGATGACTTTTATAATTTCCAAAAACTCCAAGTTATTTATTCTTAACTCTTATTATTCCCTTTGTAGAGTATTTCATCATTCTTAATTGTATCAAAATTGTGATCATTTTCAATCAAATAATTCTCCAATTCTAAAAAATAATTGCTTTTTTGACATGATACGTGTTTCTTAATTCTTAAATTAAAGTTTCCACCTGTCTGCCTGACATAAGCAGCTTGACAGTCTTGACGAGTTAGGAGATAGATGATTAGAATACATTGGGGCTTTTATTTGGTACTATTTGCATTTTAATCAGTTTTTATTTATTTAACTAAAGTTATAGGTTTTAAAAATTATATTTGAAGAATAAAACACTTACAAATACTAATTCCACTTTTATTTGATTTGAGCAGGACTCATGGCGAGTATTATCAATTGATAATGCTCGTCACAAGAAAACCGGTCCTAATAATAATAAATAAAATTAGAATTGGTACAAATGAGTGTTTTGTTATTTGATTATAATTCTTTTTCTACAGGTATTGACAGTCAACACATAAGAAGTGTTAAAAATTATGTGTCTTATACCGATAAAAAATATTTTATTGGATTTTAACAGAGATATGTACAATGCATTCAATAAGAAAAAATATAAAAATTTGGTATTGAAAGTTTGTCACCCCCTTTGCAGGTCATCCTTAAAATGCAAGCCCCTGTCAAAATCACCACCCGACCGAATTGAGATTGGCGTGCAGGCCGCCTCCCTCTCTAAATTTACCCGTCTAAACTAAATCAGACTGTATGTCGTTCGTTATTATTGTTTTGCATTATTCAGCGTTTCGGAATGCGGTTTGTAATTTTGTACCCCGGTGATCATTTGTAGGGGCCGCTCGATGCCTCGGGATTATTTATTTGCTGCAGAGAGACCGTTGCGATGCGCTTATTTGCATCATGCAGCTTACTTCGTTGTAGAATGTTTTGTGTAAATTAAAATTAACACCATTATTATTATACAAATCACTGAGTTATTTATCTTCTTATTGATTGGAATGTCAATAAGAAGCTTTGCTAGTTCTATATTATATTATATTAAAAGTAATTATATATTTTAATGTACACTATTTAGGCAATATTTCTTTTATAATATTATTTTTATGGTAAGTATCAACAGAATTTATTTTTACAAACAAATTTTAGTAAGTCGCTCACCCTCTCGTGAGGTTAAATAAAGTTGAGAGAAAGCGTTAAAAAATGACAAACAGTTAGTTCATCTCCATGCAACGTCATGTAAAAAATATTATATTTTCGTAAGACTTAAGAAAGTTGAGAGAAAACACTAAAAAAGTAATAATTTAATTTATCTTAACATAAGGCTTTTCTTAATTAAGTGTTTGTTGCTCAGTTGTTTAACCTCTATTTATTTAAAAGGGTGTAGTTAGAAATATATGGATAGAATAGGACTAGCTCATCGCTTTCTCTCTCTCGATATATTTCGTTTTTTAGAGATCGAATTTGAGGAAAAGAACTGTTAGATTTCACATACATCCATAAATACGAACAAAAATTCATCTATCAAATGAAAAAAAAACTTTGCTGGGATTTAAACATGTGAGCATCACAGCCAAAGCCAACAAAGTGACTACGGACCCGAAAAATTATGATACATTAGTAAAACCAAAACTGAAAATGAACTGTCTTTATTTGAAACTTCTTATTTTACCTGTTTTACTTTAAGATATTTAGTGTCAATATTCTTGGTGAGAATGCATTAATATGGCCTTTTGCATGGGTGCCTTCCCTTATAAAGTAGTATTCCTATAGCAAAGTCTCAATGTCTACGCTATATGAGGGTCGATTGTACTTATTTTTTTTAAAACAAATTTTATTAAAAATTTCAATAGACTAATAATTTGATATATTATATAATATTAACATACATATAAATATGTGAAGCAAAAGTCTTTATTTTTCTCTCTGATATAATAGGGACAGAAAGACCATGACAGGAAAAGTGATTAGCTTGTTATCGCTCTCACTATAGCCCGTTTTCAGGATTAGTTGGATGGAAAGAAATTTGTAACATTACAGACAGGCAAGTCCAAAAAACGATTAAAAACCACATGATTAACAATAAAACACATTTTTTAATAATGATCAATTTCAGTTGTACATATCTTAACTACTTGAATACCAAGTGGACACAGGTGTCCGGGACATATGCAAGCGAACACGGATGTCCAAGACATTTAAAAAATAAATACTTGGTATTCTAATAGAATAAAAGCAATATTTTGATGAATATGTGTAGTGCTAGCTATACTGAGTCAATAAAGGTTTTTAAAATATTGAATTCGAGTGTATATTAGGCAAAATTATATTTCTCAAAAACACGCAGTATCTCTGGGACATGTTAATGATTTATTTGCGCGGTATTCAAACGGTTCAATTATGTATGAATAATAAGACGGTAATTTATTGCAAGAAATATGACAAATATGTATACACAAAGGTTGCGAAAAAATTGTTGAAATCCTGGGCATTATAGCATGTTTGACATATCGTGTCTACTGCTTTGAGTATAAGTACTTTTATGTAAATCAACCTTTAATAATGCATTCTCAGCAGTATAATTGGAATAAGTTGTTTTTGAAATTCATAACTCTCTATCACATTGTTTGTACTCGACAATAATATTAGTTGAATTCTGTTTACATAATGATCAAAGTTGTACTTAGTATAAGTACGGATTAGTAAGCATCCGGCATTTGTCAATTTGACATTTCAATTATAATGCCAATTGAAACTGTCAATCCAATTTACCGGCATTACCCCAAATGTATTGAATATTATATTATATTGAATTAATTATGTTTAAAATAATAAAGGAATGTTACGACAATTTAATCATTATTATAAATTGGCTTATTTTATTAAACAAATAAATTGAGTTAAATTGATTTATGATAAAAATAGCCCATTTTATTTTTCAAAATGTTTTTTTAATAACATTATGATTAAAGCAGTTAACTGAACAGGATTTTAAAAAACTGCTCAAAGTCACTTAAAAATGAAAATGTTAAAAAAATCAGCAACACTATTATATTATAAATTTTAAATCATTGGGATTGATTTAGAATTCGATTAAAATAATAAAAATGGTTTTTTACGGAATTTAGTTGAGTAAAGGCTTCAAGCTTTTTCTTAGCTATGTTGACATGATAGCACATCGTTGTAAGTAACGATTAAAAAATGCAACAAAATAACTTTATAAGTTGAAAAAATAAAGATTATAAACGGACGGCCAGCAAAAACGCATGAGAAGCATATGCCTCGGAAATCAATTGAAAATTTTATATGTTTCGTCAAAATATTTAGTTGACCACGTCATTCTTTTGGTTTATACGAGAGTAAAATGAAAATTTGGTTATTCTTAATAATCTAGAGTTTAATGTTTTTAATATTTTAAAAATCTTAATCACCGGATCAGATTTTCAAGTAAATTTTAGATTATTTGAAGTAGTCTGATTTATGAATTGGACAATCGATATAATCCGACTATTTTTATAATTATAAATAAAAAATAAATATTCTCACTTAGATTTAATTTATGTCTAACAATAATGAAAAAACACAGAAAAATGTTTATTTACGGTTTCTAATAATGTTTAAAATAAAATATAGCTTGTGAAATATGTACATATTGTACTAATCATTTTACCCATTTAACAATCAATATTTATTTATATTACTTTAATTAAAATACACTTTGTTTTAATGTATTTATAACGATCATTACCTGCTTTCGCTGTTTTTGTATCATTAAACCTATCAATAACAAGAATCACTCTCGTAATAATTTAAATCAACTTTTGGTCTGAATAAAATTTTATATTTAGTTAGAAAAAGATCATTATACGGACAGATTTTTATATCATTTTGGTTAGGTTAGGTTAAGTGGTAGTTGTATCGCTCACCTATAGGACGATTTGTCGTAAACAACTCTACTTTGCACCAATAGTCACACCATACGATGACAACATTATCAATAAACAAAATTCAGACCATGTCCCAAAATAAATCTGACTAAATAATATAAAATGTAACTAATTCCATTTAAATTATGACCATTTTAAATAAATTGTAACCATAAATTATTTATTTTGTCTTCTATATATTGACCAATACAGTACAAACATTTAATATAAATTCAGATCAATTTTACATAAGTTCTGACCAATATAATAGAAATTATGACCGAAACTGTATTAAAATTCAGACCAGAAAAATATGAGTCAACAAAAATCATTATTTCTCCGGCACAGTCAGTTATGTTTAAATAAAAATATGAAATATTAACGATATATTCAAACGTTTTTCGTTTAAATTTGAATTGTTCAAATTAAATCTGTATGTATGTATGTACAATTCACACAGATTTTGTCACAAACGACTAGGGTTTTGCCTTTCAGCATCTTTAGGTGTTCAAGTACACGATGAACTTGAACTGACTCTTAGTAAATTAATGTTTCGTGTTTATATAAGAAATAAATGTATCATTGAGTTTTAAATCATTGCTGGCGAAAAGGATTAGCCCATGGGAATATCCACGAGAAGTTTTTTGTTCAAATATATTTTCGTATTTTCAAGGATAACTATAACAATATAATGTCAATTATAATAGAAACACTGATATACAAAGTTAGCATTCTCAACCCAAAATTAGATATAATCATTAACGTAAATGTCAAAATAATCAATACACCTCAACACTTCAAAGCTGATAAGGTTAGTAAGTTTGTTATAGTTTAAGAAACAACAAGTTTAATGGTAGCGAGGAATAATATAGCGTAATTTCTGTAAATTTTAAAGCAAGTATTATTTGCGATAGCTTTTAAATTTCTCTTACTCCTTTCATACGAATGACAAACTTTTCAATGTAAGAAAACTTTGCTCTCGTGGAATTCTCTCTTTGTAGTCATCCCTATTTTAGCCTCTTAGTAAATGTTTAAGTGACTCATTCGTTTTCTTAATGCACTGACATGCATAATTAAAACGGCTTAGAGCTACGGTAAATATATTTCGCGACCTTATCGTAACACGCTGAAAAGTTTGTTCATATTATTACGGTAAATGAAACATCTCTTATGTAAATTTGAATCGTTCAAATTATTTACATTCACACAAATTTTGTCACTAACGAGCCGGGTTTTGCCTTTCAGCATCTTCAGGCTTTCAAGTGCACGGATGAATTTGAACTGAAGCTTAGTAAATGAATGTTTCGTGTTTATATAATAACTAAATGTATCATTAAGTTTAAAGCCACTGCTGGTGAAAAGGATAAGCCCATGGAAATGCCCACAGATTTGAGTAGTGAGTAGTTTTAAGAAATATATTTATGTTGTTTGTAGGAAAAGGTTTTATGATTATATTTATATAGGGTATAAAAGCGGAGAGCCAGGCATGTTTAGCATTTTATTTAAAATAGGAAGATTGTTCAATTGCGCTCTGTTTATTTCTAAAATTTCTTGGAAAAAGAGTTCGTATTTGGATGCAACATTTGTATCCCTTGTTCTTAGAATAATAATAATTAGATTAAACACGTGTCTGTCCGAAATTAAGTGATTAGCAAAAGTAGACGTGTCTTTTTCAATCTAAAAGCTGCCATGTGTTCTGATACTCTGTACATAATTTGAACGATTCAAATTTAAAATTGAAATTCCACCAAGCACCTTCAGTCGAAATCTTAAATTATCTCTTATGTAAAAAATCTCAGAAAGTTTACGTTTAATTGATTAATTGTAAACAATATTTAAATCGAAAAAAATGTTTTTTTCCAAATCAGTCTAAAATTTGTACTACAAAATTGTGTTTTTATTTGTAATTTTGAAACATTACATTGTATTAAATACGACTTATAAAAAAAATATGTTTTTAGTCATTCACTTTCAATACTTGGTGGAAGAACATAACACCAAAAAATAATAAAACAACTTTGTATAATACTTATTTCATAATTATTTATTAAGAGCAAGACCGGTGCAGCTTATCACGCTCATCAGTTGAAAATATTCGTGCGCGTAATTGTTTTTAGTTTAATAAAAGTCGCAACTTATTTTACAATTTTTAATTAAGCACGCCTTAAATAAATATCGAGTGCTTCGTAGCATAACCACTAAAAGCTAGCAGGTGCATTTATTTTGCATTAAAAATTTCGTACCTTGCAGCTTTGTAGCCAGGTCACAGAAGCTTTTGAACAAGTACGTGTTAAGTTACTTAAATCCCAGCAATCCACAACGCTTAAGACCAACAGCTTTCTACTTTATCAAGATTTGTCTCCACACCTATCTTTGAAAGTAAATAAACAACCGATCGATGCTTCGAGCTATATTTGGATGAAATTTTGTTTCGTAAAGGAGTTTATGTTTATAACGTAAATTGAATACCGTTTTCCTTCATATATAAAATAAGTAAAACTTATCGCTATTTTCTCAGATTTTTTTTTTATATTAACTTTTTCGGTTCTAAGCTCAAGAAATGCGACCCCAATACCCACATTTTCTTAAATATCTATTTTAATATGGGTGATACAATGTTTATAATTAAAGTTTTTTTATATCATAGTTTTTTGGACCTTTTGTAGTTTATATAAATACGCGATGTGATAGCGAGATAAGCGCCCGCTTATCAGCGATCGTTTGTAAGATAACTGCGCTGAACGCGTCAGTTGCAAATTTATATTTGTATTGGAATGACGTCTTTTTTACGCGCAACTTAAAATATGATTATTTATTAAAAAACCACGGATTTTTATAAAAATAAATGTATAAGGAATGATGCAGAGAGATATTTTTAAGCCCAATAAAGCCAATAATGAGGAAACCACTGGGGTCCTTAAACGACCTCCATCGGATAAGAAGTTTTTTTCTAGGCTCCGAACCGCGAGAGTTAATCATATTGTGCTTTTTACAGTCATTAAAATCTATTTGGTTACTGTGAATTAGAACAGGAGTGTTGTGTTACATATTTGGCAACAATTTTTTTTCATTTAATAAACCGATCAGGCTTGGGCTTGATTTTACTAATTTATCATTAAATGGTTGTTTGGAATATGTGAAATATCTTTTTGAAAAAAAGCATGATTTGGTTTTAATTGTATAAGAGAGACGTTTAATCATAATCGAATTGGAAAGAAATTTTTGATGTGTTATACGATGTATAATAAATGTCATTCCAGAGTACAATAGACAGAGAAAAAATACACAAAATATTTATGTCATGTTTTGTAATAACATTTTTTTCATTTAAAAATGGTATTTCAAACAATGCAATATTAAAAAAAACAATATGAGAGAAATTCGATACACTTTTTTAGAAATCACACTAGATCAACCCAAGTAAAAATGGCATAAATTTATGTCTAGAATATCAAATAACAATTGAAGAAAAAAATATTAACTTTTCCAGTATTTATAATCATACTTGCCTGATAGCAAGATAATAAGTTTAAACTCTAGACAATAGAGGCTGACTTATTTGATGGTTGGCATGTTACAATAATATTATACGTTATGTCATAACTTATAAAGTTATCAATATCAAAATTCGTGTTTGTCATGTGGATAGAACAAACGTATATTTATTTTATATTTTTCAGTCAGTTTATTGTCTGTTTAAAAGTATACGATAAAGCAGTTCAAGGTTTACCTAAAATTCTCTTATTTATTCCATCAATATTTGTAAATTTGTTACACCGACATGGTGAAAAGATTAAATTATAATTTGTGACGTTAACATTGTTACTGCAGTGTATGCTTATTTATTTCCCCTGCTGTGGCTCAGTTTGTTAGAGGTTGTTCTATCGATCACATACAGTGAATTTGAGAATTATTCAATTCAAAGTTGTGATCGAAGATTGGGTGTTTGTGATGTCATTTTACATTATTCCCTGTCTTTCCATCCTTCTGATCCTTTAATTACTGGGTGTTGCAATAGAAATTAGTCAACCACTAATCCTGTTCTAGTCTTATTCTTTTTTCCCTACTACTCACTTTGAAAAAAGAGTGAGATTGAGCGACTGAGTAATAAACAGTTCTTGTAGAAAAACTTCTGTTGAGATACCCCTATTAGGAGGCCAAACGCTCCACATTGGAAGCGGACATGGATGAAAAAAGGTTATTTAAAAAATAGACAAAGCAGCATACAATCAGTTAAAATTGTTCTTTTAATTATTTATTTTAAAAAAGTTTTCTGCGTCTCTTTTGACTATTTTGGAAATTTAAAAGGAAAATTAAAACTTATCAAAGAGTCATACGCGGTTATATAAAGTTTTTTTTTATTTTATAGAATATTCTTTCATTATAGTATTATTTATTAACAATACACTGCACTCTACGTTATACAAATAAATGAATAAGTAAGAGGCTACTTTTTTGCTGAATTTTGATTAATTCAATCCACTGAGCTTAACAAAAATATGTTCCATTAGTTAATAGGTAAAACGAAACATGAAAAATAAATTTGGTTTATTAAACAATGATAAGTTAAGTTTATTTTCATTTATCAATATTACCGAGAATTCAATTAAGGACTCTTTGTACAACCTTTCATAAAACCTTAAATGGGAAAATAAGCGAAGCGAGTGTAAACTTCCCGAAAGACAGTTATTACACGGCTAAAACAAAAATACTTATTTCCGCAAAGATAACGAATTGAGGTGGAAGCTTTCTGCAAAGTTTAATGTAAAAATAAAACTTTGACTTCGTGCTTTGTGACTGAAAATTATAATAATAATTATTATCAAAAGAAAAGTGAATCAAAAAGCGGTCAGAGTAAACATTTTGTTACGGTGGAAAATTGTTTCGTTATTTTTCACGTGACTTCATTTCAAGTTTAAGTTAAAAATTTTCATAGCGTTTGTTAGTTATGCAAAGCTGCTGGATATTGTAAAACCTTTAATGTTTAATTGTGTATTTTTAATAAGCACAATATACATCCTTAAAAACAACTTTCATAACTTAAATATTTTTTATTAATCCAGTCTAGTTTAGCGAGTGAACAACTTAAGCTGTAACAAAGAATAATTAAACAGATAATTACATAAACAATACAATTAGTGCCAACAATATATTTTTCACTGCATAAATAGTTTCTCGAACTGTAACTGAATACGGTTTGTTTATAATTAATAATGTATTAACAGACATACTATCATAAATTATATATATCAAATAATATAATTATAGGAAAAAAGTTTGAAAAGTAGTAACATAAAAAGGATATAGTGAACCAAGACTTTATATATTTATATAATAATGTAGAAGCAACATATGAAAGTACCTTCTCTATAAGCATCATGTAAATTTTATCTCATTGAATCTTAATCTCGTTTTTCAGCCATGTTTGATATTATTGTATAGTTGTATAAATTTATAATACACCATTTTCACCAGAGCTATTAACATTTCTCAGACTCTATCTTCACATCAATCAATAAAACTCTGACAATATTCTGATACTGAAATATAATATTCTTTTTGATATACAATTAAAATTGATAAATGTGTTAGACTTAAAAACATTTCAAAACTCTTTTTATTTACTGTTCCAACCACTCTAACTTAACGCTAAATTATTCAAAGTTTTCGGGTTATTTTCTTAAAGTTCAAACTTCTAAGAATTATTGATGGTCTTGAGTGTTGTTTGTAATAAAACTTTAGAGAATTTATTTAGTTAATTATTTATTCAGTAAATAAAATACAGTCACAAAGCTTCTCAAGAAATATAAAAGATTTTTGCTTTCGAGAATAAATAATAAGTTTATCTCAACTGAAATTACGTAAAAAACATAAAAATAACCTAAAAAAGTAACATTTTGAATATTTATATACGTCAGAGATCTTATCAATTAGCTGATTGTTATACTAATATGTATAAATAATTGCTTTAGAGCCATAATATATATTATAATAAAATATGCTAAGCTATCAAATTAACTCTCGCGGCTCGGAAAAATACTTCTCTGCCGATGGGGGTCGTTTAAGGACCCCAGTGGTTTCCTCATTATTGGCCTTATTCTTATGAATTTCAAAAAAAAAATAGTCTAAGGGCTTTAAAATATCTCTCTGCATCATTCCTCATACATTTTTTTATAAAAATCCGTGTTTTTTTTAATAAATAATCATATTTTAAGTTGCGCGTAAAAAATACGTCATTCCAATACAAATATGTATTTGCAACTGACGCGTTCAGCCTAGTAATCTTACGAACGATCGCTAATAAGCGGGCGCTTATCTCGTTATTGCATCGCGTTATCGCGTATTTATATATAAACTACAAAAGGTCCAAAAAAATATGATATAAAAATACCTTAATTATAAACATTGTATCACCCATATTAAAATAGATATTTAAGAAAATGTTGGTATTGGGATCGCATTTCTTGAGGTTAGAACCGGAAAAGTTAATAAAACGCAATACCAAGTTATGGTCAATTACTTCTTGAATAGATTCTTTGAATTTTTTCTAAGATTAGATTCTTTATTTTCTGTGATAGACCGCAATATGAATAGTCCACTGTGATTTAATGATAGAACATTTATTTTCTGCTAGTTCAGTAGAATTAATTCTGGTATCTCACTGAAACAAGTTTCGACCTTATCCTTGAAAACTTAGCGTACTAGGGCGTGTCAGTTTCCGAAAACCTGGATACGTGACCAATAAAATTTGATGAAATAATGTTTTCATTAAAAGACAATCTACACCAATGGATACGTTTAAAGTAGCCCATTAACTAGGGAACAAATCTCTCGGGACATGGCTCTAAGCTTTTATGTTCATGTCTCAAGAAAAATGTCCCATAAAATTTTCTTGAACACACAAGGGGTCACAGAAACGTCACTCGTTAAATTTATTTTGGCCAGGGATTAATTTGATTTTATTGGATGCAAACAATTAAAGTAAAGTTAATAAGTTCTCTACAATAAAAATACAATTATCGAATCATCCAATATGACAGCTTATACGCCATAGATAATAGACTCTAAAAGCTGTAGACTAAAATAAATTATGCAAAGAGCGGTTTTTGACAGCTGTCACCATAGAAGGAAATTTCAAAGACGAAAATAAATTGCTAAAATGACGTCTCGAATGATAGTCTCTGCTTGTAGTATCCCACAATATATGATGGTTTTGGATAAATTCAATAGCTTGCAGAACGGTATCGTTTCTCTACACATCATGAAATATGATATTTACAGTTCAAATGCTCGTCTACAACTGCGCGCGCATCGCATGTTCCGTCTGCTCTCACTCCCAGACCGTAAACACATAAAATATCTCGGGTCACGTGAAATATAAATGTTGTGTTCCGTAACATGTTCCGGGACATTCTTTTTTCTTCCCTACTGGATGGGCTACTTAAGAGTTATTTTGTTTTTTTTTGTTGTATACATTTAAAGAATAATATACCTTATAGAAAGACTTTACGAACAAAAGAAAAAAATTGATATTTCATTTGATGCCTTATGAAAAAACAAAAAACCTTACTTCATGTCCCAAGACTATTTTCTAAATTACAACACGTCATTGCTAATTGAACCGTAATACGACCTATTTATTTCTAAAAATCTTACTGTTTAATAAGAAACATTGTCTATATAATAAAAAATAAACAGATTAATAAAAATAAATCATTTTCTAGCTATTTAAACTACCTTTTTGTGAAACTTTAAAACCCGGGTTAAAGCTAGTTTTGGTAAATATGTATAGAAATTCAATGATTGCTTTTTTTTAAATCGGTTTTTGTATTAACTCTAATGCATAACTTAGTAGTTTATACCATAAAATAAAGATTATTTGCTCTCCAATCCTAATATAGTGCAATTTTTGTTTTCTTTCGTTTTATTTATAAGAATAAATTTACTTACTGTCTTCAAAAGCAGCAAAAATGTACATTGGACATTGTGAATAAAAAGTATGAGTCCATTTTAAATTTAAATTCAATTCATTGTTTTTCTATTGGTTGTATAACTATATATGACACGTGGTTGACCCCTTTAAAAAGTATCCTCAAGTTATTAATATATTTATCGGAAGAATAACAACGTTTATTTGTATGTTTAATTCTAAGCCTGTAACTTATAAATGGAAAACTAAGAATGTACATTTTCACTTTGCTGGGCCCACGACAAAAAATAAGTATTAAATTATATATTACAGATGAGTTTTGTACAAAGCTACCGCTGAATTAATCGACGAACGCTTTTAATCGTTTCCTTTGATATAATATAGTATTTCCCGACGATGCGTAATTATTTTTTAAATTAAAATTGTATCGAATTCGTATCCACAATCTATCTTTGTATTGAATTACATTCCATTGTGTCCACAGAAATTGCATTCTACCTAGATCAGCAGAGAAACAGTTGAATTGTGTTTATATTTGATTTACGTGTTAGATACTGTTACTATTTCAGGGATCGTCCAGCAAAGACAAAATACGTTTAAACATTATATCGTAAAGTTTTCAATAAAATACTTTTTTTGGAAAGTCAATAATGATATCGTAAAAATTGTTTATTTATGCACTTCGTCACTTAAAGTGAACCTCAATCTAATAAGCCAAGAAGCTTTTATAATTGCTACAATTTTTTATTTATCATTTTTAAACAACATTTACTAAATATAATAATTTTCGTTCAGCAATTTTCAATAGACTGTCAAGCATTATTTTCCAACGTAAAATTCTTTAATGTTATCAAACTGTTTCTTCAATATGTAACCTGATTATATAGCATAATTAAGTGAATCGTTGGAAAATACAAATGTTGTACTAATTTGATTATACAATATAATTTGCTTCTATAAAGATATCAAGCGAAAATGCACCCAGATGTTTCCCAGCTATACCTACAAGAAAATAATATATTTTTGTAATCTATATTTTGTCTCTCTATCCACTTAACTTACCTTAACAGTGAGTTAAGGAGTATGTTTGTTGAATATATTGTAGGATAAGACACTAAAATGAAATGCGTTATTGAAAAATAAGCCTAAGATCTTTAAGTATAATTTATGCAGAAAAAACCGGTAGCCAACTGTCTGTAAAGAAGCAAATAACCATCTGAGGGATGTCAAAAAAATACCCACAATTATTCAAATAATAAAATATCGGTAGTGATTAACCGGTCACTCTTCTTGTCTTTCCCGTTCCTTTTTATCACAGCTGCTCTCTTTGAAAAGGAGAGGTTGAGCGACTGAATACCAAACAGTTTTCGTAGAAAAACTACTATTGTTATACATCCATTAGGAAGATTTTTATTAGGAGGGGACATAAATAAAACATACATTTCCATAAATTCGCATGTGCTGATCTATCAGAGCAACTCATAACTTTAACTGGCCGATCACTGTACCTGTTACTCTTTTTGTTTTCTTTCTGTTAAACAACATTAAAACAAATTTAATAATTATTTTTTCAAATATACAGGCCACGCTTTGTGCGGGCTAATATGGTAAAGAAAATCCTGATTATAAACTTCCTTGTTAAAGTTGCATGATGTCTGACAACTAGACACATTGTTGTCGACGTTGTCCGATATGTGCGCTTGTTACAGCTTCTCGATTCTCATAGAATGTGATTTGATTTCTTCATTGTAAATATAGTTTCGCCTCAGCGCCATAAAATTCTGCTATATTTACTGTCTGCGAAAAATAAATTTTCGCATCAGCATACTTTTCTGATGTTACAAAAGTCATTTCAACCGAGTATCTATAATATCAAGCAACTCGAATGTACAAATATAAATTATTTGTTTGTTTTATCGTAAAATATATTTAATAAAATTTACAAATTGGGTTCTCAAAAGTTAACGTGTTACATTGTCACATTTATCTATACACGCATTCAATTTTTTATAGCATGCAAAAAAATTGTTCCATTTTCATAACAACCTAATTTAAAGAACTTTTACTATACCTGCTAAGCAGTTATCATGAATTAAAGCAAAAGCTTAATTTTAATTGTTTGAATCGATTATAAAAACATAACACTTTTTTTAAAGAGATTATTCGATTGTCAACATTAACCAAAGCTTGAACGTGGAATCGTTTTTTTTTTGCTTAAATAAAGTTTTAATAGGGTAAAAATAGCAACGTATTTAGTTCTACAGTTTTTATATTTATTAGTTGATAGTTATTTTGGCTTATAATGGAGTTCTACCAAGTAAATGCCAATTCAATAAATAAAGTTTTATTTCTACGATTCAGAAAGTTTATGTGAAAATATAAATACGAGTTCATATAACCAGAATAATACTTTAGTTCGATGATTGTGACAAAAATAATAAAATCATTCCGGATTAAAAATTAATATTAATGGCTGTAAATAATATATAACAAAATCAATGTTTCTTATTCAACCTCGTTACGGTCAATCAAACTGTACACAACACATACAAAACTTTACAACTCCAATCAACATAAAAACGTTTTTTCGTAAAAGAAAAAAAATATTTTCAAAAAGAAAGGGTTAAAAATATTTTAACGAACTTTGACATTATGAAATTTTGTTTTCGTTTTTTCAACATGCGTGGTTTTCTGAGTAAAACTAAAATTGAATAAAACAAATGATAAATTTTTGTTTGACTTAAATTTGAAACAGCTGATTTGAAAAACAAGAGTTTTTAATCATGTGTATCAAAAATATTTTTTAGCAAAACAACCACTCAATTTTCTTTTTAAATCATTTAAAATGGACTAGTGAAATAAAATCAGGATAATACTGATTTATTAACAATCTATATTGTCATTGTGACTGTTACAAAGTCAAATGAAATTCCAATCACAAAATTCTTGTGAAATGAATTATTTTCATATTGTTACACTGTTTGTATTGTTGTTCTCAAATTACAATTTCCATATTAGAAGCCATGTATCAAATATGCTCCAACCACTTGTAGTTGGCATAACAACTATAAATTAAATTGAATAAGTTTAAAACACAGTTACCTTTGTACACAGGTGCTATTACCATCGTGCCTTCAGACTTCATGGTAAACTTCCTGTGCCTCAAGTACTTCATGACGTAAATAGAATTCTTGAATTTTACCCCTATGTTTTTGTTTTATAACACAATGTTTCCCTTTGCAATACAATAAGAGTTTCACCGAAAATTAATATCAACGTTGACATAATAGTTGAAGACTGTTAACATCAAATGATTTTATAATGCAGCACAGGAAACTTTTATTTTTGTAAAGACTACAATCCATAAAGTAAATTACATTTTTTTATACACAACCAGTTGCAAAAGATTTTACTTGCAGTACTTATGTCAACATTATCAGATAGTATTTAATGCATCTAAAAGCAAAATCTTATTTATCCACTTAATATTTTTGTTATTCAGAAGTACATATTTTTTTATTTTTAAATTTAATTTATTAATAAAAAGATCTAATAAAGGAAATCTGCTTTGAATTTGTCGATTTTTGTTAAATTCCCGTGACATATCGCTATTTAAACACTTATTTAGTACGATATGTTGGGTTTTCCATATTTATTGAATTGGATATTATTTAAACTAAATATTTATGTATTTTTTAAACTATTGACAAAATTTAGACTATGCGATTTTTACTTTAAGTGACTTATAACATACAGTTTAAATTTTGTTTTTCAATTACGTACGCCCTTAATTTACGTCGTATGGTTTCCTAATCGAGCATTCAAAGAAAAGTTATCTTGCAAAAAATTGTAATTCAATTACTCAAGCTTCTTCTATCGTGATATCTGATAAATACAAAATTATTGAAGAACAAATATATATATCTAATCATTTTCGATATACCTAAATAGCAGTTGAAATTACGGATAATAAAATAACATTATTTTTTCGAATACGCTTTGTATTTAAATATAAAAGAATAAGTAAATAATTCATTTTAAAAAACTTTTATACTTTTTCTAATTATAAAATAATAAAACAGATTTTTTTATTGGATAAGAATGTTTGTTGATTTCTTCAGGAAGATCTCTATTTTTTACAATTTTTAACATTGTTAATGCTTAACAGTGTATAAAAGTCTTTTAAATAAAAATGTTAACAATTGTCATAAACCAGGGTGCTTAATTATAAAATTACATACATTTGTAAATATTTTAAAGCGAAATTCTACGCTAATATCTTTAATTGACAGTTAACTTTTCCGGTTCTAAGCTCAAGAAATGCGACCCTTATACCCACATTTTCTTAAATATCTTTTTTAATATGGGTGATACAATGTTTATAATTATAGTATTCTTATATCATATTTTTTTGGACCTTTTGTAGAAGAAAAAAATATTCGATCGCTAGTTCCGTCTCTATTAAATAAAACAAAAAAATTCAACTAAATAAAAAAGATCCTCAAAGTCACACAATAAATATTGACTGTATTTGAAGTGATTTAAAGTTTAAAAAATAAATAAAAATTGTCAAGATTGTGTTTACGATGACGAAGTTGTAAGGATTGATAAATAAAAGCTTTTTTCTGGATTCAGCTATGTACGTTTTGATTTAAAAATAACTGTGACTTCCAAGATAATGTTAACGTAATTATTTATATTTTTGAACAAAAATTTTTAGTAAAAAAGCTATATTTTCTGTCTCACCTGTATATAAATTCTTATAATCCTCTTTGGCAAACTTTTTTCTGATAGTCCATTATTCTAATATAAAATATATTTTGTAACTTTATTAATGTAAGTAAGTTTCTGTTTTAAAAACTGTAAAGAATATTCCATTGTTTTTTTTTACTTTTTCCAATTTCACGTCTATGCCTAGCTCAACCTTTTGAAAGCGCCAAGGTAAAAACTCGTAAATTAATTAGTTCCACACATGTGCTTTTGTAGAAAAAAGTAAAACCCTACCATTACAAAGAAAGCTATAAACACAAATTTTATTCCGGACATGAATATAATGTTATACTTTTGTTGTAAAAATGCTCTGCTTATACAACGCAACGCTAAAACTATTTTATGTTTATACGTTTATAAAATATTTTTATATCAAAATAGTTTCAAATAATTACATTAATAAAAAGAGGACTAACGTTAATACTGATAAAATGCATTGCAAAAACAAGTATTTTCATAAAAAACTACTTCAATAAAATATCGAATTCTCTACGCCACGGCTAAGCATCTGTGTTCAACAATCGTAGTGTTTCGGGCTAAGATTGTCTCGGGAGCAATTGACCAAGACTTGGTGGCTTGCACTTAAGTAGCGAAAAAATCATATAACAATTTCGGAATTTATCTGGGTGTATCCCAATTCTTTATCCGTATGCTTATTTAGTTTAATCACGGCTTAATGTAATTATTCCTGATTCAGTGGCGAGAGTTTTACTCTGGTGATCAGATAGTTTTGTGTCACACTTCCGGCTTGGTCAATATTATATTTCTTTTTGGCTTAACATTATTTTAGAGCTTTAGCATGTTTTCATTTCAAATTGGGATACATCCCAAAAAACTCATTAAGAAAATCTCATAAAATTAAAAAAATGTGGTGCCTTGGCTTTTCATTTGTAATATTTCATTTTTTTATGAATATTTTTAACAGCTTAGTGGAACAGTTTTGTTTTACTTCTTCTCGAAAATCGAAGTTAAAAAAAAAAAAACGTTTTTTTTTTTTAAATTTTGCTTTTGAAGATTTCAGTATTAAATTGATGAATTAACAAATATTTGAGTTCGAGTCAAACCAGAACAAACATCCATGCATATTTTAATCAAGTTGAACAAAGTGTGTATTTAAAAATTATTTAATCACAGTTAATGATTTTATCAATAATATAACGCCAGCTAAATAAATCTTACTAAATGTACTTAACGGTTGAATATCATATCACTATCAACAATACATTGATATGGATTTCAATTTAAAGATAGAAGGTAACGAAAAAATGCATGTTTTGAGATGTTTACTTAAATCATTTAATTTGTAAGAATTTTTATTATTAATATTATCATGAAAATAAAGAAAATAGCCCAACACTTTAAAATGAGAAAGACCTTGATTAATACGGTGTTTATTCAAGATAATATTACAAACATCAAAAAAGCGTGAGCACCCAAAAACCTTCAAAGCAAAAAAACACGTAGCAAAAATTATGTTATTTAATATAAATTCTTTTCAATGTTTTAATTTAATTAATATATTTGATATGCTTGTTTTTTTATGTATATATGTATATCTATATGTGTGTGTAGATATACACATTCCCTAATGTATTTCTTCGAAGAAAATAATTTTAAATTATTTACATCTTTCTCCCCAGATAAATGAGAAAGATGTTGTCCCGTTGTTTCTGCGTGAGCCGCATATTTATGTTCGGAGATAACACATTGCTGCTGCAACTCTAAATAAATAAAGAAAGATTTCTTTGTAAATTATGAACCTCCATGGGAAATTTTATACCGCAGTGCTTCCTTATTTTTTAGTATTTGCTCTCTTCTTCCCTCTTCTTTATTTCCTCTTTTTAATCCGCCAGGAAAACATGGACCGGATATTTGCATTTTAATAAATATTATTTGATGAAAATTTCCTTGATTTTTTTGTTCAAAATAATCACGTAACTTTTTATTATTGGAAACGTATTCTTAATTTTGTTTTTATTTAAGCCATTTCCGTGCTATAGATACTGCTTCATAAAAAATACTTTCAATGAAGTCGGCATTAAATTTTAGTAAAATCATTTTTGATATCAAATTACAATTAAAGTTTTTGATTTTCCACAGGTTGTTTATTTTATAGTTTTGACACATTTATCGCCTCTTTGGAAAATAATTTCAGACAAGTTATATATCTAGGATATTTTATTCATAAAGTAAAAAATGATTATATTATATATTTTTTTAAATCCATGTCCGCTCCCAATATGGAGCATATGGCCTCCTAATGAAGGTATCTCAACAGATTTTTTTATACGAAAACTGTTTGTTACTCAATTCCTCAACCTCACTTTTTTTTCAAAGCGAGTAGTAGGGAAAGAAGGATGAGGCTAGAACAGGATTAATGGTTGACTTATCTCGATCGCTTCACCCAGTTTGTTAAAGGATTAGAAGGATGGTTGGAGAGGAAATAATATAGATTTACATCACAAACACCCAGTCTTCGACCAAAATTTTGAATTGAATATATCTCAAAATCACTGTGATTTGACCGGGAATTGAATCCAGACCTGCGTGATCAGAAGAGCAAGCTCTAACCAGCTGGGTTACAGCAGGCGACAAATATATAACATAGCAGGCGACAATATTATATTATATAATAATTACAATAAATATAAAGCATTCACTTACAATTTATCTATTGAGATATACATATAAGTCACTTTTTTGTCGTACTGTCTATTTAACTGTTTTAATCGTAACCTTTCTTAAATTTATTTTTAATATAAAACAAAAATTGAAAAAAAAAGTTTTTCCACTAGTTGTAATACTAATTGTGGCTCATGTTTTGTCTTTTCGAAAAACATCTTTAGACTGAATATTACGTAAGGTTATTTACTTATAAAGTAAACATTAACAAAGCTTTTAATCACACATTAAAAAGTACATGTTTATTAAACAATTTACGTAACTTACGTACTGACTGAATTTATATTTTATATGTACTCAGCCATCACAGTTATAAATTACTTTAAATTTTACAATAACTAACAAGTTTTTTACGATAACGTTACGTAGGCAGCCAGTTTTTACTGGCTACGGTTTTTACGGTATGCTTAATTCCCAATAAGACCAATTGAACGAAGACACTTTTTTATTTATTTTCACTATCGGGCAAGTGCTGTAATATAAATACTACATTAAAGATATAACTTACAATATGCTTTTTGAAAATAAAAATATTTAACGAAAAATAAAACGGCAGTCTCCATGGTTTGTAAAAAATAAGATAGCCTTTGTTTCCTGAGCCCTCAAATGGATGAAAGTAGCATTTTTCATTAAAAAGTAAAAATACAAACAATCCTTTTAGCTTTCCAATCAATAAAAAAATGTACCATGATAAAATAACTCATTCCCTTAATGGACATTTACATAGCTTGTATTAAAAATTGATATCTAAATTGGCTATCTGTTATTACTTTTTTTAACAAGTATGTTACATAATAAAATTTAATCCCAAAAAAGGGGTATAATGAAAAACATTACCTATATTAGCAATCTCTATGAAGGTTGATATAGTGACCACATAACAATCAGATTAAGTTTAAAACTTACTTTTAAGAAATAAGTTGAGAAATTAAAAATCATATCTACTGTGGAAAGGAAAAAGGACGTGACCCACAGTTTTTTCAAAACAGCTTTTTTCGATAATCACAATGTATCAAACTTGATACACGTTCTATCAAAAGGAGGTAAACTGCAAATGCCGAAATAGTATCTAAATTAAGCTTTTAAGTTTGAAAAAAGATAAGCTTGTAAAAATTGAAACCAAGATAAAAGACTGAAAAAAAGATTTTTCCTAGACAATTTCTTTAATTAATATTAGAATATCTCAATTAAACACCAGTTTTGAAGTCTCAGTACACTTCAAGTTTGTGTATATTTCATAATTTGCATATGGCCCAAAATCATCAAAACACGTTTTTTGTGCCTCCTGTAAAATTTGATATGTGTCGGTTACGCCCTTTCTCCTTTCCCCAGTCGATATTGTACTTACTTAATGTCTATCACCGATTTGGAATAGTCATACTGTTTTTCATAACATTTTTTCACCACTTGCAAAAATGTGTTAATTTGTTGTTTAAAAAATACGATATTAGAAAATTTTGTGGTGTCAGATTTAATCATATTTTAAATGAACACATCTATGTTCTTTCTTAATGAAATAATTTTTGGGCAAACTTTCTATTAAAGCGCTCAGATGTTGGTAAGGCAAGCTGGTAACGTCCTTTGAAAATTTCTGGAAATAGGGAGTAGAATTATTGCTGACTTCAATATAACCTCTATCAGAGTCCATTTACCTCACTACCAGATAATTGGACCTGGAAGCCACAAAGCCATTATATTATATTGCATTCAATGATAACCCGGAATTATACAAGAAACTAGTCGCAGCGTAAATTCTCGGAAACATTTGCGCTATAAACATTTATAATAGACAATTAGCAATAAAAAAACCTTTTATGAAATCTATCTCTCAAAACAAATTATTTCTCAATAGTCAACGGGTTGTGAGGGGTAAAATATTCAGTGGTTGCTGTATTTAATATAAAACTTATTCCTACATAAAAAAAAAAAATTATAGATATTGTCAGTATTTCAACTCTACACTATTTTCTTATGACTTTTTTAAATAATTATTTCCATAAATATATGTATTGTACATACTTATATACTCGTCATTTAATTATAAAGTTATCATCATTCCTAGCATTTAAAATGCTCAATAAACTAACATATTCTTTTTTTATATGTAAATATTGATTCCATATATAGTATTTAAAAAAATATTGTTCGTTTTATCTTTCATAGATATATAAAATAAAATGTTAAAATTTAATTATTAAAATATTTAATTAATCAAATATGCACACAGCATTATATTGCTATGTTATACATTTGTCGTCTATATTTCTTTATTCATTTTTCACACTCCATATCGTATTTTCGATTAATGAAATCAAATATAATTTCATGAAATTAGGCTTTTTTCAAATTTAAGAAGTAAAAAACAAGATGGAAAAATAACATATTTTTAGCATATTCGCAATAATGGTCTAAAAATTAATTAATTAAAAAAAAATAACTATCAGACTATGCTTATAACTTCTATATCTTGTACTTCAATGTTAATAATATCATCAAAATAAACATAAATGTATGTGTTTATTTAATAAAAATATCGTTATGAATAGATAGTCTCCAACAACTGCATGCTGATATATGAACATGTAGTTATGTACGTGGCAATAAAATAAATTTTCTGTTCCTTGCCAAACTGGTATAACAAATGGACCCACTGCCTTACTCCAGACAAAGAGTTCATATGCAAGGAACTCATTTTACATTGATTTTTTCTACGTATGTATACCAGTACGGTGACGATGAAGTTTTATATTTGAATAAAAATCAAATCATCGACTCAAATTACAGTTTCGAAATGCATCAATGCTGAAAATGCATCATGCTGAAAATGCTGTCTAAAGCAGCAAAATACGTCACAGTTTTTAACTGAACACAATTAGTCAATAGCAATATGTATTATTTAAATAATTTAATCCACAGATAAATACTGAAGAAATTCACATCTACTAAGATTATGTTTTATGCTTTTATACTGTGTGATATTTTAAAATAGTTTTTACGATTTTTTAAAATTACACACTTTTTGTTTTCGTGTTCAACGTAAGCTTCCGAATAAAACTATCTCGTTGCTGAAAATTAACCATTCAACAAAATCTTTTTTTATTAAAATTATAAATGCTTATACGAAACATGTCAAATAATATAATACTTTCATGTTTGGCACGCCTCAGTGGAAATACAAACAAAAGCTTTCATTCGGAAAACATCAAATGTTTTATATTCCTGCTGCAATTTGGTTGCGTGTGTCGAGTACAAAAAGCTCTACACGGCTGCGTACTAGTGCCTCTAATTGAGTTGGAATTAATCCAAAAGCTCCAGAATTCAGTTTATGTGCTTACCCAAAGCTTTCACAATTTCCTATAAGTAGTTTAAATGCTATTCGTTTTTTCCTACCGTTTCCATATAATGGAGCTTGTTATATTATTTTCATAAGAATAAACTCATTGAATAATTCACATTTTTTATCCATTTGTAACTGATTGCTTTTAATATATTAAGTTGTTGCAGTATTTGCTAGATTTTGACGACGTGTTTGCCGCTGTTTACAGTCTTATATTAAAATTGCACTGCTGGTATAAGTGAAACCGGGATACCGATGTCCATGGTATTTAATCAATACTTAATTACCAGTTTTTATCATACAAAAATACCGGTATTTCGGTATTGAAAATTAACCAAGATCGATGTTAAATGTATTGATACTATCACATAGTTTTCAAAATTAATGTTGATATTGTATTGCTAGTTGTAACTAGGGCTTATACAAAAACCGACATTTGAAAAAACCGGTTTCCGAATGTCAACATTGTTCGAAAACCGGTTTTATCCGGTTTTCGAAGTTTTATAAAAGATGGATAATTCAATCAACATAGCGAGAAAAAAATCATTTTTTATGTTGTTTATTTATAAACATAATAATACACAACAAGAAATTATTTGGTCTTACTGATCAGAAAATATGGTTTAAAAAAACCCAAAGCGTCCACTAATCGTTCTGTAACAACATTTCCTGATATCGAAAATACCCTTTCGCTGGGATATGATGTGGGGAATATGGTCTGCCATCAAATAAAAGATCTAAATTGTCTGTCCTTTTGTTTTTACACGCTTTTATGGAAAATTCGCACAACCGGTTCCGGAGTTGAAAAACGAGGATTTGAATGTCACAAATTTCGCCTAAAAACCGGTTTTTGAAAACCGACAAACCCAAGTTGTATCAATATTGAAATCTGGCTTTCAATTATGTGATACTATTTTTGGAAAGTTGAGTTATATTCATAAGTATGTATTGATTGAAATGTAGTGACTGCTTGCATCCTTACGTTGGCAAAACGACACATACATTTAATATAAGAGTTGCAGGTCATTTGGCCGTTTTAAGTATCTAGGACTATTAGACTAGGCTAGGACAGGACTAGTGATTAGCTAATCGCTCTCGCTACGCCTCGTTTATGGGATTAGATGGCTGGGAGGAGGGAATGTAAGACATCACATACATCCATGCCTTCGAAAAGAAATTCATAAATCAATTGAAAAAACAATCTATAAAACTCTCCGTGCAGGGATTTGAACCCTTGACTTCCGTAAGCAAAGCAAACGACGTTAACCACTCGACCACGCAGGCGTTTTATTATTTACGTGAACGTTAATCACAATAACCGCCGTAGAATGATTGTGAATTTATCTAGCACACGAAATTATCAAATTCTTAAAGAATTACGATGTCTGATAGTACCCACTCTTTAAAAACGAGTGGTTTTTTCACGATCTGTTCAATTGCTTTTTAATAATGATCAAACCATATAAACATTCATTTTCAAAACCTGCAGAGTTTAAACATAAATGATTGCTTACGCGATATACTCGATAAAAAAACTATTGACTAATCATTAGATTCGTAGCATCGCATGTTTTGAAAATAAACGGTGTAGCGTCTGATGATGCTTCTCAAATAAGCGAAACACGTGTTACGTTTTATTACATACAAAGTGGAATAATAACGTTAATAATTTAATTTGATATTGAGCCTTTATTTTTAACAACTTGACTACAGGGAAAACTTTTGCTATACAATTGTTAAGAGTAAAAGAGTATGCCCATGTAGTTATAGTTAAATATTAGATACTATTTCATCAGAAGTATAATGACCTAAGTACGACACGATAATGTGATTATTCAAATTCTAGCAATTACTTCTTCGTTTGATCTTAGATTAGAATAATCTCAACATAACATATTTAGTACTCATTAATTACTCAAAATATGGGGGTGAATGCAATTCACCCTCCAACAGCAGTGTCTACTGACCGAATTAAGCTGTCACGGTATAGCCCCTTCAGTACGAATGTCAAAAGAGCATACACGAAAATATTTATATGTTTAATAATCTTGTTATTTAGAATATGATCGAATATATAAAGGAAAAAATACCTGTATTAGGAGTAATAAATGCCAATCATTTAATAAAGGAATTGTGAGTAAAAAAAAGTCATGCATGAATATTACTATATTTTAATTTTCTGATGCGGAATGCCAACATAATCAATACATGAATGACGTGAAACAGCTACTTATATATCTCTGTCAAGTGATAAAGGTGCTGAATTTAAGTGTATGAGATAATTTTAATTATTACCAGTTGAATATTCCACCTTCCAAGATTTTCTCAATGCATTTCATTTGCAGACAGAGGGCGAGTTTGTATTTCTGACGTATATGTAAAAAATATTAAAAATTATGGTACAGGTAAATTACAGGTAAACTCTTTCTCTTTCTCTCACTCTCTATCTGCGCACGCACAAGCAGAAAAGTATAGTTTTTCTACATTCTCGATTGACAGATAAACCAAAGCTAAAATTTGTGCTGTTTACTCAAATAATACATTTAACAATATTTCAGTAAAAAAAAATAACCATGCATTCTTCTTTGAGTTTTATATTAGAGTATTGGGGTGTTAAATGGAGCATTTTTTAATGTACAAATATTTTTTTGTATCTTTTTTCAATCCATGTCCGTTCCGAATGTAAAGCATATGGCTTCCAATGAATGTATCTAAACAGAAGTTTTTCTACGATAACTTGTTGTTACTCAGTCGCTCAACTTCTCTTTTCAAAAGAGAGTAATAGGGATAGTAGAATAAGGCTAAAACAGGATTAGTGATTAACTAATCGCTCTCGCTACGCCCAGTTGTTTAAGGATCGGAAGGGCGAACGGGAAATTTTAGACATCACAAACACCTATGTCTTTAAACAGAAATTGATGTCGGGTCTTATGGCGCAGCGGTAAGCTTTGTTGGCTTCCATGCCGGATCTCAAGGGTTCGAGTGCCAGTACGAGCAGCATTTATTTATTTGATCATTCAAAACGTTGGAATCTATACAACAACTCGGCTAATTTAAATATTTTTTTGACATTGCTTAGTATTTATTTTTTATATTCCTGTACGTAATGTTAATTTATATATTTCTTTATAAATGGCAAATACATTGTTTTGAAATTTTAAAAATATTAAAATATGTACTTTTAGAAACTAACAAGAGTTTGTATTTTGACAATGGGACTGCCAAAGTTTTAACACTTGTATGGCGTTCTAGAACAGCAAAATCCTCGCGGAAAACTGATTGAATATTCATAAGAGAGCAGGAAATGACTCCGAGGGGTCAAAAGCTTCCTATTTTACGGTGGCCATTTGTAAAAACATCTATTTTTCGGTTCGTTTCTGGAAACTCAGGGGAAATTCGAGCAATAAAAGAGAAGCTCTATGGTTTACCCAACTCAAATATGATACTACCATGTTTGTGCGGTGGTGAATTATTGGAAACTTTTACACTTTATGCATCCATAAAACTGCAACCTTATTTCATCTTAAACGACGTTTTATTTTTTGATCCTATATAATATTATACAGACATTTGAGACATTAAATGTCCGTCTTTTTTATGGGCGCCTTGAAAATCTTCATTTTTATTGTTTCTTTAGTAGTCAGGGGTAAACAATCATTTAGCCAAAGTGTTGATTTTATATTTTCACTTTTTATATTTTACAATTGCTTTGAAATAATATTTAAAGCTATCATTTTTTTTTGTCAAGAATGTTTAAGTCTAAAAACCTTGCTTCGAATATCATGAAGCAAACTGAAATTTGGCGTGATCGTAGACAATAAGACATAAACAACAACAGACCCATTTTTTACAGCTCAAAAACGTTAAGTCGTTTATTTGTCTTTAGGTAGCTGTCTGTATAAAGAAGAAATATGTACAGCTAAAAAACGTTCTAACTAACTCAGGTAGCATTGGTCTAAAAATTAACACTAGTAAGACCAATGTGATGTTTAACCAAACCTGTCATGACTCTGATAGGACCCTTACCAGCGCGGGACAGATCATCGAGAGGATTGACAGCTTTAGATACTTCGGCGCACATATCCCCGAATACGGTAGTACAAAAAAGGAGCTCGCCATTCGTTTAGGAATGGCTGGAGCCACATTCAACTCAATGAGGACTGTCTGGGACAGACAGCTGTACTCGATTAAAACCAAATGCCACTTATTCAACGCTTGCATTTTGCCGGTACTGCTTTACGGTTGCAAATCATAGCACCTGACAAAGACTAAGAAAAACCTTATACTGAGCTTCGAGAACAGATGGTTGCGTCGGATAATGGGGGTGAGGTGATATGAGGAATTCAGAGATAAGGGAGCATACAAGACAGCGTCCCGTCATGTCACGTGGTTATGGAGAGACGTTGGAACTGGCTGGGTCACATGCTGAAATCCTCAATCCTGCCTGCCTTATCTTTCGACCGGTGGGATTCCGGCATGCCGGAATACTATCCATATAATGTACTCGTCGGAACTGAGGGATGCTGGCATGTCATGGGAGGAAGCAAAGCAATTGGCGGGAGACAGGGAACCATGGAGGAGCCGCGTGGCAGCCATATGCTTCACATAGGGAGCGAACATTGCCAAAGAAGAAGAAAAAACGTTATTAATAGTTTCTTGCCAGTAATAAGCGCTGACATTTGTTTTATTACTTTTTAAAGTATCGCAATAAATAAGTGTAGTATGAGTTCATTTGTTTGTTCAGACGAAAAGCGTGTTTATTCATCGATCTGCATTCATAAGATTAAATTTTTGACTTTACTTTTTCTGCTAGCATACCGACAATATATTGTAAATATTTCTGTCTATTAACTGAACGATGAAAAATTTTTGATAATAATAAAGAAAATAAAATTATTTTAAATCAAACAAGCAACATAATATACGATTTAAAAAAAAAAATAGTTTGAGTTTTATAAAACAAACATAATATTAATCATTCTGTAATTTTATACAACAGATTAGGAGGATGTCATGTTAAAATTAGAAATATGGCCGTTCTGGTATAAAATAAATAAATAAAAAAACAAACAAACAAACAACGGCGCTTAAGAAAGACAATACTTTTTTATAGACAGGGTCTTTTTTTGTTTGTTGAAAAAACCCTTTTATTGCCGAAAGGCGTGGCAGTTAACTTTTTATAGTTCCTGAAAACTTAGGGCGGAACTGAAAGTGAATAATTCACTTTTATAATCATGAAATCAAGGCTGTTTTTCTTAACACGCTAAGTGAACAATATATCATTAAAACAGCGCAATTAAATTAGGCGCATTATTTTTTATGATGATTTATTGCTTTTATCTGCATTTATCTGGAAGAAAACGAGAATCAAAGTGATATAATTAAACAAAAAAAATGGCTATGACTGTGAACTTTTTTTTATTTTTTTTATTTGTTTAACCTATTTTCACTGCGGCTAAGAATTAAAAAAGTTATTTAGTTAATATTAATACAAATTTCTTAAGCTATAAATAATAATTGTATTGTTTTGAACTTAAAAAATAAAAAATGCACACAATTAAGTATCACAAAATCAAACGTAATTTTCAAAGTGGTCATTAATTTATGGAGTTTATTTATGATCGTATAAATCCTAATTTTTTTGACCTTTATTTGAGGGGTTAAAAAGATAAACAGCCCAAACTCAAAATCAAAATTTTGAGTAAATTCAATTTTAAATATGCATTACTTATAAATTCCAACCAAACAACATAATCTTTCTACATACAAACATCTGTAAGTATTGAACATTCAAATTCTTAGGTTTTGAGAGATCTGTCTAGCTTGTCAACCATACATGAACAAGGTCATTTATAAAGGAACATAAAAACGGTACATGTGTTTGTAAATGACGTAACCTTAGTGAAATGTTGACATAGGCAAGGTTTTTTCTTATTTATTGGTTGTTGGAGAATTAAAATATCGAAGGTTACAAAAACGGTTAATACTTGATAGTTCATCTGTTTCTGTTATTATCTTAAAATAAATTGTACGTATTAAATTATTTTGGACACAGACATATTGGCTAAGTCAATTATTAGAAGTATGAAAATTTCGTTGGAAATGATGGCCGACACGTTGATAACACGAGGAGTTTCGTTTTATGCGGTCCTTATAAAGTGCAGTGCTGTTAACTATGTTTAAGAATATTAAACATTATATGCGGCACTCAAATGGGTCACTTAAAATTATCATAAGCTATCAGTAAGCTTTGAGTCATAGATCGCCAACACTTTGATATAGACATGTCGTATTAAACATTGTTAGAGTATCAAAAATCAATTGAAAATTAAAACAAGTTATCATAGTCCGTTCAAAAAACAGTTTAAAAAAAAATATTTGAATTAAATTTTGTTTTTATTAAAAATCTATAAATATAAATTGCTCAGTGGCTTTTCATGTTTCATCATAAAATTATGAACTTTTATACGCACCAAAAAGGGGATTTATTAAATAATTTTTTTTTGACAATACAAACCATCTCGTTGATTTCTATGAGAAATATTTTTTCTATAAAGCCACTGCGCTCTTTGTCGCAATATACTGAAGCAATGTTGAATGCTCAGCCAATTGGAAAAAAATCCTGAAAAAAAAACACTCATATTACATTATCAAAGAATTTTACCATTTCTTTCATGCCTTCCACATGATTGGAAAACTACATTTTCTTTAAAAATAGAAGAAGAAAATTGAAAAGATTCTCAAGAAACATTTAAAAAACAAAATCAAAATATATTATTAAATTCTTACTTGCGATCGTTTTAAATCGTACAAACTTTTTTTAAAAATTCCACAACATGATGCTCTTAAAATCCTAAAATAAAGATAGAAATTAAAAAATTCAACGTGCACTATCATATTTATTCAAACATTGTTTGGAATATAAAAACCATGACCATATAGTAATAACTGTTTGAGAGTGCTTAATACAATAAAACATTATTTATATCCGTGCCTAGGAAGCAAGTGTGAGTCTAAAATTTTAACAAATAAATTACACATGACAAATTTTAGTAAATGCTAATGTTTGTTTGTAGCATAAATATGAAAGTTCTTCAACAAAAGAATGATTTCATTTGTAAATGATATAGGAACCATAATATAAGATCACTTTTAGGGTGTTCACTGTCAATACTTGGTGGAAAGGCATTATATTAGTAAAAAAACAATATTCCTTTGTACTTCATTCCACTTTATTTAATATGTCAGGACCGGTTTCGCTCATTACGAGTCATTACAAAACCGGTCCTGACATATTAAATAAAGTGGAATGAAGTACAAAGGAATATTGTGTTTTTACTAATAATATAAGAGTTGAAAAGTTCCAGTTACGCAAGTCATTTATACACAATTCAGCAAGAAAAGATATGAGTTATTGTTTCTTGTTTGTAAGAATTAATCAAAACAATCAAAGTGTTATATTTACAAAACAATCTTTTTCAATACTTTCAATGTAAGTTAAGAATAAGTCTATCTTGCGTTAGTTAAAAGCTTCCGTGCACTTAAGTTTAACCATAAAGTTTTCAGGATTCATTCGCCAGCAAAGTCTATGATTATTATAGTCAAAATGAAAATTACAAATGAACTGGAAGAATAAAAATAACAACATTTCAATAATCTTAACCTGTGACAAATTTTAAGAGAGTAACAAGAAAAAATATTATCTTTTGAGTTGTATTCTTATTTTATGTGAAAAGAAATCTTTATTGCCAATTTTTGAGTTATTTGAAAATGTTTTATTCGATAATATTGTGTGAAATGAACCATTGCTGTTGTATGTCACTTGGTCCCAAAAACGGTGTTTCGGCCAGGCATTCTGTGTTGGGACAACTAGAGAATAAATTCCGTGGAAATCGACGCTTTTTCTTAGTCTCGGTTACCGGGACCTTAAATAAAATCAACCAAGATTTGTAAATTTCTAAACAGATGTGTATAAATAGATTTTATTTATTAAAATTTTTAAATAAAATTTGACGATCTTTAAGCATTGAAAATCATTCATTTTGAACAAATTTTCTGAATTGGAATATCAAAAGGAATATAAAGAAATAATTGTTAGAAACTTTTTATATCTTCTTTATTTGAATACAAAAAAGTCATGTGACTGATGCTAGTTTGAAATAATATCCATACAATAACTAACACAAAGCTGTCATGGCGGACAATATAAAAAATCTGGTATGATAACTATGTAAACTTACATCAAACTTGATATAAATTTCAAATGATTCTTTTATCATAACGTTTTTAACTGCTAAACCACTTGTGTATCGTGATCTAAAATTTTCATTGCATTAAATGTTTATATTTTAATTGAGAGAGAGGGCTTAGAATTTCCATTACAACGTTCGTGTCCGAATATGCAAATTACACCCTATTACTATTTACTTAATGATTCAGCATGAAGAGTAAAATATGTTACAATGCTAACTACAATATGTAAATTTATACGCACTATAAACCGTTTTAACCTTATTTTAATGATACAAGTTTTTTTTTTAAATATGTTGATTCGGAGATATTTGACCTAGATTTTGATTGACAGGGATATTTTTAAACTATGCAAATTAACGACTTATATGTTTTTATTTTCTATTTTTATTTGTAAAAATAATTGTTCAAATAATTACTACAAGTTAAACAGTGTAGAAAAATATTTTTTTGACATATATTTTATGTAAATTTAAACTTATTTTATTGACAGAATTATTTTTTTGTTTTTAGCTTAAAACTCATTTGTATTGTAAGCAATGTTCCCTCTGAGAGGAGAGGCTAAGTGTGAGGAAAATTCAAATGCTGGACAGGCCAATCCAATAAATGCGTGGCATATTTTCAATCTTTTTTTGAATATCAATATTTTATGTAATATTTGATACCTAAAACGTTTACCGAAAATAACAGAAAAAAATGTCCCCTTGATATTTTGGAAAATAAACTTCGAAATTCATTATGAACGGGCATAAATTTGTAAAACTTTAGAAACAAATAGTAATCAATACAATCTTATATTAAAATATTTAAAAACGGCAAAGCTTTATTACATGTGAATAAAACTCAAATATATATTTATATATATATATTCGACAAAGTTGTATTTATTATATCTACTTAAGACAATGAAAACAATATATATTTAATGGTATATTAATTACATTATATATTCAATGGAATTAAATAATTAATATTTTATTCTTGGGTTGGTGTTTTTTGAAGGTTTTTCTTAATTAATATTCTTTCTTAAGTAGACAAAACAATAAGATGACAGCTAAAGTACAAACAATAAATAATATCTTGAAACACTTGCGAAATTTTCTCTCAAAGTTGTGACAAAATCAACCGCTGAAAAGTAAGTTTATTTGATAGAAGCCGTACCACGCGAAAGCTCAACGGCAAAATATTGATTTTGAATTATAAAGTTTGATGTCGCAAGACTGAGCAGTGGCTGGGTTGTTGAGTAACGTATTACATGCGATATTATCGTACGTATTTATAACTACGTGAAAATACCGTTATTTGAATATCCGTGTTTATGAATAATGAGTTAGGGTTTATATTATTTGCTTTAACATTTATTATATAGAATTTCATTACCATTTAATTCATGTTTTGCATAGGCATTTGAAAACAACGTTGATAAATTAGCTTTTATATAATATTACTTTAAACAAAGTGCTTATTATTTGAAAGCTGAAGATGTGTACCCACGAATATCTTATATAATAGTTCGTTTAATAATTTAAGTGCTCAATAACTACAATGTATCCCATGAAACATTAAATTATTCCAATGAAATTTTACTAATGATTTTCTTTTGATTCACTGAATAACAGTAAAAATGCTGACATTTTCTGTTTGGACAGCCGATAAAAGCTCTGTTTTACGATCAAAACAAGCTGGTGCAAGCTCTGACAATATTCATAATATCAAAAAAAAATGCACACGTTTGTACTAATTCCATTTTTCTTTTATATGATCAAGACCGGTTTATCAACTAAGCTCGTTTTTACTGAACTGGTCTTGAGCAAATAGTACAACACAAGTAGAATTATTAAATACACATGATACATGAGTTCAATGAAGAACAAGGGATTAAAATGTTGCACCCAAATACAAATGATCATAAATTGTTTTTCCAGGAAATTTTAAAAATAAATAGAGCACAATTGAGTAGCTTACCGATTTTAAATGAGCAGAAAAATCAGCCAAATTCCTCACTCTTATAACGTTAGTAAATATAATCATATTTTTTTCCCAACAAACAAGATTAAATTTAATTATTAAAAGTACACACCATTCAAATCTGTAGGTATTCCCATTGATTAATCCTTTTCACAAGCAATGGTTTTAAACTTAGTGATACATTTATTTATTATATAAACACGATACATTAATTTACTAACCGTCAGTTCAAGTCCATCCGTGCACTTGAACGCCTGAAGATGCTGAAAGGTGGAACCCAAGTCGTAATTCGTGACAAAATTTACGATTTAAGTTTTATATCGAAATTCTACCAAGCACCTTCAGTCGAAATCTTAAATTATATATTTTTTATGTTTTAAGTTCAGTTTGATATAAAAACTACCATTTTCTAAGGTAAAAAAATCATTACCATACATATGTATATCTATCAAAGCGAAACGTAAACATCGAGAATTTATCCACCTAGCTTCGAAGTATTTTTTTTCACATATATATATTTTTTATTGGCACAAAGCCAATTCCAACAGCCTACAGCAGAAAACTTGGACAATATGTTCCATTGTTTTTCTTTATGTCCTTGCCCATAAAATTGGTGCAAAGACATAAAAAACAATGAACTAGAAACGGTCATTAAGGACCAAAATAAAACATGCCACCGTTATTATGTACGGAAGAGGATCGATATATTTGATCAAATTGCTTCTACCACTATCTCAAATCTATTGGGTATTGATAACATATAAATTGACGGTTTTGATAGATCAGAATTTTTATGAATTATAAGATAATGTTTTTTACACTATTATGCAATTACAAAACAATTCGTTTTGACTCTATAATATCTAACATTGATTGTGTAATGTTTAACCAAAATAATTTACGTTTTATCAGATGAAAATAATAATGCTTATTTAATATTTTTAATGTAATAGTTTATGTTTTATATTATAATAAATATAACTAATACGTTGTTATGTTATTAATTTATTTTATTTTGTTTATATTCAAATAAATGATTAGATGAATTGGTTTAACGTCAGTTCCTTAGCATTTCCTTTCAAGAAAAAATACTGGTTGAACGTTTATCACTATTCAGCAACCTGTTTAAGTGATCAGTTTGAGAGCATAATATTTAAAAACTACGTACATTTTAGTTAAATTTATATTCTTGTAGCTTTGCAACTTTTCTTATGTTACAGGTAGAACCGCTCATTCACATTTTTTTATGTTATTATTTAATAAAAAAAAATGTTATTCCTGTACCTACAAAGAAGTAAACATTTGATTTTTTTAGAAAAATTCGTGATTATGGATCAAATAATACATTTGCCAAAACTGAGATCCATTGTGGTTTTTGAATACCAAAATAACCCTTTTTAATTTGTTAATTTATATAATTGATGCTTCTTCGAAAGTCTTAGAATATTATTTAAAATACTGCAATAAATCTATAAACAAAATTAACCGTTTGAATACCGCGCAAATAAATCATTAATATGTCCCAGAGATACTGCGTGTTTTTTAAAAACGTAATTTTGCTTAATACACTCTCGAATTCGATATTTTAAAAACCTATATTGACTCAGTATAAATGGCACTACACATATTCATTAAAATATTGCTTATATTCTATTAGAATACCAAGTATTTGATTTTTTTAAATGTATTGAATATCCATGTTCGCTTGCATATGTTCCGGACACCGGTGTCCGCTTGGGATCCAAGTGAGTAAATCATTCACGCGCGTAAAAAAAATATAAAACATTCCATACTGTGTCCTAACCTGTCTAAGACATTTCTATTTCGAGTGATATTCTCATATGGGTCTTTATTTCTCTCAACAGCGCTTAGCACCTCAGAGAATCTACGTGCGGAATCGGTCCCCAGTTTTGTCGTAATGACATCGCTGAAATCGGCCAATAACGAGCGAATAGCAAAGCACGAAGACTCGATAGAAATAAGATCCGTGTCTGTGGAACTATTTTTCTTCAAACGACAACCGTTAACGATCTCGTAAGTTGTAGGTGATTTTATAACCGAAGATTCTTAAATGTGGACAGCTAACTGACGTGGTATGACGTCGTGTTGTCATTTTCATCTACTGCACACCGTATCTCGTGGTTGTCACTTGTCAGTTGTCACATATCAGAGTTGTTAGAAACTATGTTTAAAACTTCACGTAAATATATTATGTGAATTTTATCAACACAGATAAAATTGTATGTGACATGATACATTAATATTTTTGATAAATTCGACGGTAACTTTGCGAAAATTCATTTCTATTATAAAGTTTAATTTGATAACTTTGTTACCTTACTAAATTGTGACACGTGCTACGCCTGTTTAAGAAGCATCATCAGACAGAAAGTCTCAAGGTTTACGAATAAACTAAAAAAATATTCTAATTGTTTTGTTATTAATTACAAAATAAACGTCAGTTTTTTTTTCTTTTTCTACTGGATGCTAGGAGGAGGTAAGATACAAACATTGAAATTACTAATTACGAATTAATTACTTATATTGGGTTAAATAAATCGCAAAGGAAAAATATTCTACAACGCTGAGACTCCTATCATATTTAAAATATTTTTTACTAATGTTTAATTTCTATTAATTACCTTATTTATTTTAAACAACTCCAAGCTATTTTTCAAAACCTTTTATTATTGTGTACTACTAGTACTACTAAAATATTCATACTACTTTCTACGTTTGGTCTGATGATTATCTTAAATATGTGAAACATGTGTCACATTTTTTTACAAAACATAGTAATCAAATTCAATTTTATGTTGATATTTTAATGTTGGCGTGTATAAAACATGGGGATCATAAAATTTTTCGGTTTTAAAATTCACAGTAAAGTAGAATTTATTTCATTTTCATCGCGTATGGTTATAGTTTACACATCAATAAGACGACGATGATAAAAACAAATAAATTAGGATCAATTATGCCAGTAACATTTATTTTTCCGATCGATGCGCTTTCAGGTATAAGTTTATTTGGGCATGTTGGGCATGTCAAAAAATATGTGACTATTGGCAGCTAGATTGAATTGAATTCTTATCACCTAATAGTTTTTCGTTTAAAGTAAGATTTGCTCTAAAAAAATGGAACTCAAACGCCTAGTCAATTAAAGTATTTATTTATAAGTATAAAATCATACATTTAAGAGTTAACTGACATCATCTTAAAAAAATTAAAAAACATACGATGTATAATAATATAGATTCGTATTTCACTTCGCTGAGATAAATATTTTTCTTTCAAATCAATCAAAAATCACAAAAAAATATATGATACGGTTTGAAAATCTTGAAAGACGATCCTTGAAACCTTCAAGATTCCAAATCAAATAGCATTATACAAAAAGAGCCCTCCCATAGAGACCGTCTTTCCGAAGACAGAAGGTTTACTGTCCCAAAGTGACTTGCATATTTTTGATAAAGTGGAGTCGACGGTTTTTCCAAGACAAGGAATAGCTACCACACACAAAGGGAATGTGAAGGTATCTAGTACCTCACTATAAAATCAATACATAAAGATGTTGTTCAAAAGAAAGAATGAAAAAATATTTTCTCAAATTAAAAAAAAAAACTACTTTGTGGCTTATTTCGAATTAAGGTTTTTTTTCACACGTTCTCGATAAGTAGCACAATAAAATTTGCTAGCAAAACTCTGCCATTGAATAGAATAAAAGAATATGAAATAATGATTTCATCGTCGACTTATTCAAATTGTTTTTCAATAAACTTTTTTCTATAAAAAGATGCATGAAATGCTTATCTCAATATCGCTTATTTTGACTTGTTCCCGTCTTGAACTGGTGTATTGATATATACTCTTGTTTGTTAACAGAAAAAATTCAGATTACAAGAAAAATCCACTAAAGATTTGCAAAACCAAATACCAACATAAAGATATTAAAGTACTTATGTATGTAAATTGACTCATAGTTGACTCATTGATCAAAAAAAAAAATGTTTTTTATAATAAAGTTTACAAAAAATTCACAGATAATATGAATTGTTTAATTCTATTTTAAGTTTAATTATTTTATTCATAAAAAGCAACCATCTAGAAAAATAAAAATTTAAAGCCCTTGTTCAAAGGCGTACCATTTTAAGGACTGACCAGATAGTTAAAATATAAAATAATTTCAATTTTTAACTAAAAAAAAAAAAAAATCTTTTAGATTGTCAATATTAGTGTCAGTATTATGTGCATAATATACGTAGGTAAGATATATTTTATATCTAAGTCTATGCGAATAATATGTGTATATAGTTGTCGAAATTCTCCGAAAAATTCTTTCTTGTATGGTATTTGTTACATGACAAATTATTCACCCTCCCAATTATGAGATGAGGGCGAATCTTTTCTATTTGATTTTGAATTAACATATTTTAGGTGAGTTTATTAATACATCTTTAAATTGTAAAAAAATGTTTATTTATGACGATATTATTTTCTTACTTATTTGTACAAAAAACCCCTTAACATTAAAATATTTTGAATGAACACGCAAATGGTATAGAAGAAAAGTTTATTGATTGAAATATTAGGAATATTGCCTGCCTAATAAAATACTACAAACATACCTTAAATTTTCTTCATTTCTGTTTTTAAGTTTTTGAAGATATGCATTAAAAAATATATTTTTTAAAGACTTTCATAGTTTTCGACGTTGGAAATAAAACAGCCTGTTATTGATAATAATCGAACGCCCTTATTCAATATATTGTGTTATAGTTTATAAATTGTGTTCCTTTTCTTTTTATCATATATAATATAAGCCAATAAATACAGTATTTTGGAGGTCGTCTGAAATTCATTTATGAGTAGCATTTATAAGCTGTCACTCGCTTTGAATTGACAATAAATCGAATAAGCTTTATCAATAATACTGGAATCAGTATTAACTGCTGTATGTAAGATTTAACAGATTAAGGGAAAAGATAACTGTTTTTTTTTCAATAGAAAACGATATGATTGAATTGGTATTTATTTGGATTCAATATATTTTTGCCACCTCTGTGGTCAACGTCGTTGGCTTCGGTTACGAAGATCACAGGTTTGAATCCCAGTACAGACAGTTTAATCAATTGATTTCTCAATCGATTTATGAATTTCTGTTCAAAGGCATTGATGTATGTGATGTCTTGAATCCCCCCCTCCCACTTATCCTATCCTATGAACGGGGCATATTGAGAGCGATTAACTAACCCCTAGTCCTGTCCAAGCCCATTCTATCCCTACTCTCTTTGGAAAAGGAGAGGTTGAGCAACTGAATAACAAGCAGTTCTCGTAGAAACACTTTTGTTGAGATAAACTCCATTATAAGTCCAAATGCTCCACATTGGGAGCGGACATGGTAATAATAATAATAATAAAATATTTTTATAAAATTATCGCTAGCTATTTTTTACATTACAAAAAGCAAGTGTCAGATACATAGTCATTTAAATATAAACATATTTATTTGCTTAGAAAACTAGTTAAAAATTCTGTATTTGTCACAGTTTCTGGAAACTAATTTATTGCATTTGAAACTGTATTTTTTAATTTAAGTTATTATAAAAATATGACGCATGATGTATTTTTCCTTAGTATATATACATATCTAAAAAATGGCGTAAAATCCGTGATAGCTTTCAACTAATACACATATTATTTATTGTCATAACGCTTGGTTTTCCTGTTGAAAAAAACAATAATTCTACCATTTTTTAATTGAAAACATTTGTTTTACAATTTAACGCGGTGTATTACGTATAAATTTATTGTGGCAACAATATTTCAAATATAACAATCGGAAGCAATCCGATTCCAAAAAATATTAAGTTTGTTTTCATAATTAATTCTTAAGCTCTCACATGAATCCAAACAACTTGTATCTTCCACCACTCATGATCCGACCATATTTTCATTTAATTGTTTTCAAAAATTCAACCAGCACGGATTTTATTAGTTTGCTACTAGAAGTACAAATACAGCCTTTTCACGCTTTTATACGAATATCAAGCTTTTGTGAACATATTTATGCTTCCGTTGATGGGTTAATCGCCTTCCCAGTCGCTATATTGTACTGGGTAGCATGACCGACTTGCGGTTGTCGTGTAAATACGATAAATATTGTAGAATGTTAGTTTGTCGCGAATGTTGCGGCCTTGTGAATCGTTGACCTTGTGGTTTATTGATTTATTAATATCATAGAAAACAAACGGCGAATTATTTTTTTCCCTACGACCGACAAGAAAAACGTTTTTAACATATTATTTTGGTAGCCCAAATACATTTTCTACGTCGTTTAAAAGCTATTATTGTTATCAAGCAATCTCCATCATAATTATTATGAGACCAAACAAGGACAATAGTAATATAATTGTTCGTAAAAGTTTTTTGTAGAACCAAGGAGAAATGAAACGAAAACATTTTATTTAATTAAGTCCTATTATCGTTTAGTTTTATGTGAAAATATTTCTTTGGTGGTAATGTATATTTATATGGTGTTGATTTAACAATGAAACGAATAAGTAAATTACTTATAATTATTCAGCGTAATTAAATACTAGATCTATTTTGTATTTTTAAGTATATCATATTATATATAGAAGTAATATGTCTAATTAATACTCTACGGTCTTCATACACTTTATTTTGAGCACAACCAGAAAATCGACACACTAGGTGTTATTACCAGGCTGTGGAGTCGGAGTTGGAGTCGGAGTCGGAGTCGTGAAAAATGAACGGCTCGAATGTTTTTTGAAAAATATATTTAATGATGTGTATTCAAACAAAATAAGCCAAAGTGTTGACATTTCATGCTTGGCTGACTAAAGATGATCTTATAGAATCTATATATTAATACTCGATAATGTCCGTCCGTCTGAATGATTGTCCGCGATTTTCCCTCCCCCTCCCCTCCTCCGCCCCAGCCCCGCTGTCACCATTTTTTTATTCATACCAAATACATACTTTTTTCGTTTGTATATGGTCGCGATTTCGCCTTTTCGATGACGTCAAGAAAGACGGTCCTCCTCCCCCCCCCCAATCCTGCTCCGCTGTCGCCATTAATTATTTTTTTTATTCATACTAAAGACATATTTTCCAAATACACTGTTTATTATTTGACGAAACAAATCAAATAGCTGAAAAAATTTCATACAAAAAAACGCCGCGACCGTGGATCGAACACAGAACTCTGGATTACCAGTCGAGCTCTCTATCAACTGAGCTAACGTCATAAATATCAAGGCGATAAAAATAGTGTATTTAAAATAAAAATTTGAAAATGGAACGATATTTGCGATTCCTACTGACTTCGATTGTTTGTATAAAAGATTCAAAAATGGAATATTGTCAAATAATGAATGACAAGGTAAATTTATGCTCAAATAGTAATATAAATAAAGTAAGCGAAATAGTTTGATAGATTGGGGTCAACGAGATTAAAATACGGCAAAGTGAGCTAAGTTAGGATGATGGGAAAAAGTGAACTGAACCCACCCTTTTTATTGCATAATTTCAATCATTTTTTCTCTAAAATACATTGTTTATGCTTTCGATGGATTCGTCGGTAACTTTTTGGAAGTTCATTTGAATATAAAATAAAAAATAACTTAGATTATTCCACGTATTGTGCTACAAACTGTGACACGTGTTTCGCCTCTTTCAGAGGCATCCTCAGACAGACTTACTTTTACTTACTGAAAGTAAGTCTGTCTGAGGATGTCCTGAGCGTTTTTTTTTGTTTTATAACATTTTTTTTTTTTGAAAACTTTCTTTTTAAATCACATTACATCTTGATCGTATGAAAATAAATGCTATCAAAATAACAAAATCCGATTGACTAGCCAAGTAAGTTTTTCAAAAAATAAATATAAGACGCAATTATTTCAAGATTTGTTTTTAATCTAGATACATACGTGGTATAGTTAGTTGTTGGCGAAAGCATAGTTTCAGTATGATTAGTAAAATAACATCAGTAAAAATCATTATATATATTCTAAAAAACAAGTTCTATTTGGAGAATAAGTCAAAATTTTGATAATTTTGTTTTGATAAAATGTCCAATTAATTTATAATATTTTGCATGTGAAAATTGCATTTTTTATATAAATATAATTTAATTCTTTGCCCATTTATTTTCCGACTTTTTTCTCACATTCCATTGAAGTGAAAAAAAAGTTCAATAGATATTAAATTATTCTAAAAATTAGAATATTAGATTATTCTAAAAATTCCAAAATCTATATATTAATAGTCGATAAAATAATCACTTTTCACAAATCACAATTAACAATTCACAATTCACAAATGTGTGCGTACTGATGTCCTCGGGTCTTATTCTTTTTCTACGAAATATTTTTGTTAGCATACTTGAAAATTAGTTGAATAAAATATATATACTACGAAAAATGATTGTTAGCAACCTTGAACATTATTCCAAAAATTTAATAATTTACAATTTAAAAACTGCAGGGCTGTCGATATATGCGCCGAGATCGATTTATGCTACTATGAAAAATGATTGTTAGCAAACTTGAACATTATTCCAAAGATATAATAATTTACTAAATTTCTGCTACTTCGAAAAATAGTTGTTAGCAAACATAAACATTATTCCAAAAATTAGGTAATTTACGAGGTCTATTTCTGCTAATAGGAAAAATAATTGTTAGCAAACTTAACATTATTTCAAAAATTAAATAATTTACAATTTAAATACTACAGGGCAGGGCTGTCGATATACGCCCCGATATATTTATTTTATTTTAAGAATCTCTGGCTTATTCAATAAATAGGTTTGTAATTTTCTGACTACTTAAAAATGCAACAAAAATCCCCCCGTTGAGGTCAACGGGCTTACAGCTAGTCTATATATTAATAGTCGATAATGTCCGTCCGTCTGAATGATTGTCCGCGATTTTCCCTCCCCCTCCTCCGCCCCAGCCCCGCTGTCACCATTTTTTTATTCATACCAAATACATACTTTTTTCGTTTGTATATGGTCGCGATTTCGCCTTTTCGATGACGTCAAGAAAGACGGTCCTCCTCCCCCCCCCATCCTCCCCCGCTGTCACAATTATTTTTTTATTCATACTAAAGACATATTTTCCCAATACACTGTTTATTATTTGACGAAACAAATCAAATCGCTGAAAAAAATTCATACAAAAAAACGCCGCGACCGTGGATCGAACACAGAACTCTGGATTACCAGTCGAGCTCTCTATCAACTGAGCTAACGTCATAAATATCAAGGCGATAAAAATAGTGTATATAAAATAAAAATTTGAAAATGGAACGATATTTGCGATTCCTACTGACTTCGATTGTTTGTATTAAAGATTCAAAAATGGAACACCTGTCAAATAATGAATGTGGAATATTTTACATAATATAGTTTCGACAGTTAAATGCAAATATTCCATGTGTGTCATATGTATGCTGACGGCTATTAAATATTTTACGTTTTAACAGAGGGTATTTAGAATTTATCCCGATAATTTAATAATTTTGTATCTTTTGTTTTAAATAACGAGTAAACGAGAATATGCTTTGGAAAAGGTAAAAAAAACTAAAAACCTGAAGGTAGATGGTTCGAATCCTAGCCTTGAACGTTTTTTTTTGGTTTATAACATTTTTTTGAAAACTTTCTTTTTAAATCACATTACATCTTGATCGTATGAAAATAAATGCTATCAAAATAACAAAATCCGATTGACTAAGTTTTTCAAAAAATAAATATAAGACGCAATTATTTCAAGATTTGTTTTTAATCTAGATACATACGTGGTATAGTTAGTTGTTGGAGAAAGCATAGTTTCAGTATGTTTAGTAAAATAACGTCAGTAAAAATCATTATATATATTCTAAAAAACAAGTTCTATTTGGAGAATAATGTTTTTGTTTTGATAAAATGTCCAATTAATTTATAATATTTTGCATGTGAAAATTGCATTTTTTATATAAATATAATTTAATTCTTTGCCCATTTATTTTCTGACTTTTTTCTCACATTCCATTGAAGTGAAAAAAAAGTAGATATTAAATTATTCTAAAAATTAGAATATTAGATTATTCTAAAAATTCCAAAATCTATATATTAATAGTCGATAAAATAATCACTTTTCACAAATCACAATTCACAAATGATGTCCTCGGATGTGTACTGATGTGTACTGATGTCCTCGGGTCTTTTTCTTTTTCTACGAAATATTTTTGTTAGCGTACTTGAAAATTAGTTGAATAAAATATATATACTACGAAAAATGATTGTTAGCAACCTTGAACATTATTCCAAAAATTTAATAATTTACAATTTAAAAACTGCAAGGCTGTCGATATATGCGCCGAGATCGATTTATGCTACTATGAAAAATGATTGTTAGCAAACTTGAACATTATTCCAAAGATTTAATAATTTACAATTTAAATACTACAGGGCAGGGCTGTCGATATATGCCCCGATATATTTATTTTATTTTTAGAATCTCTGGCTTATTCAATAAATAGGTTTGTAATTTTCTGACTACTTAATTATGCAACAAAAATCCTCCCGTTGAGGTCAACGGGCTTACAGCTAGTACATATTTATAAGTTCAAATGAAATTATTGAAAAATCTCCTCGGAGTCGAAATCAGAGTCGTCTTTTTTTACACGACTCTACAGCCCTGGTTATTACATTAATAGATTAAAAACGTTCACACACCACTATTTCAACTCATGTTTAATCTGTAATTGTACTCATTATTTAATATTTTTTCATTGAATCAATTTAATATTGTGAACCGCGAAAACCACTGAATGAAAAAATGTTTAAAAAATAATAATTTCATCCTTTGAGCTGTAGGTATACATTTTTTTAAAGCACAAACTAGTTTACTTCTTGTTCATTGATTGTCCATTCCATATTTTTTTACTCTCAACAATGGATGAGTTAAGGTACCTGGCTTAAAATTGGGTGGTAAAATAAAAAAAAATGATAAATATTTTAAATGGTAGCATTTTCGTTATTTATCTAATATTTTTAATTTAAATAATTGTTTTAATAATAAAAAAAAAAGTTTCTTATGAGAAATTATTTTAATATTCTCAAAAGAATAATATAAAAGCTTATTAATATAATCTTCTTCGAACTAATTTACACTGAATGAAAACATAAAAATACTGTATTTTCATAAAAAAGAAAACTTAAAATAAAAATTTATTTTGTAAATAATTACAAAACCATATCTTGAAGAAAAACCTAAATAAAACTGTTGTAAGAAATATTATATATTGATTCAAAATTCCGTAAAAAAATCCTTTATGGTATATTTATATCTAAAATACAACCAATTTATTATGTTACAAACCTTTTTTATAGTGGAATGGTTTATTGAACATTTGGCTGAGTAGCCGACCGTGAAAATTTCATCACATATCATTGCACAAAAATACAGGAGATTATAAGTATTTTTAGATTAGACCTGTTAGAGTTGAACCGTACAAAAATGTTCATATTTAAATTATATATAAAATTGTATACTTCTGTTATAAATTTACAATGTTATTCACTACTCCAGAGTAGTGCTTATAAAAACATATTCAACTATGAAATGTGTTATCATTCACATCACAATTAGAAATTAAAATTTGACTTTGCTGTACCAGTATGCTGCCCTGCTAATATAAAACACAGTCATAACATGCTCGGTTGTTGGTCAGAATCAGGCATTAAATTTTCAATTACCTTTTAGTATAATAGTATTATAAATATTTGTAATTTTACTGCTTGAAATTATGTACAAAGATGGTATGTCTTATATAACAAAGAATATTAACTTAACTTACAAAACCAAATTCACTTACAAATATAATAATGCTGTTTTTTTTATTTAAAAACTCCTGCTGATCTTTAATAAGTACATTTTTTGTGATTATTGTGTTTTTACTTATAACTATTTCTATGCACCTCCACGAATTAAATACATACTGGTTTTTAGGCAAACGGATAAAACAGAACATGAAATAACAGAATCATAAAATAGAACATGGTAAAATAGAACATGGTAAAACAGAATGTGGTAAAAAAGAACATGATGTACTATTTATTCATGAAACCGGTTTTTAATACGTTAATATGTTATATTTTGTTTAATAATTATTATATTGACCATACTATAAATATTGAATGAATTGGCATATAATTGGCAGAACTCTATTGCAATAAGGTAAAAATTAGCAAAGTACTTAGTTCTACTTAAAAAAAATGAGTTAATAGCTATTTTGAACTATGATTCTTCCGATAAAGACATACGCCAAAATATCTTTCAAATTATTTTAAAAGGTAACGAACAACTAAATACTTTAATCACTTTTAGGGTGTTCATTGTCAACGCTTGGTGGAAAAGCATTATATTATTAAAAAAACAATATTCTTTTGTACTTTATTCAACTTTATTTAATAGGTCAGGACCGGTTTCGCCCATTGACAGCATTGTCAACTGATAAGAAAAATATATAAACAGCGCTATTTATACAAAATTTAATTGAAATAAAAGGTGTAAACTACAATTAACAATGAAAATAATTTACAAATTACAGTATAAGTGACTACAAATTACACAAAATTAATATGCTTAGCACTTATAACATACAATTAAAAAATCAAAGGAACATTGTGTTCTTATTAAAACACTTTGGTATTGTTTAAATATTATTTACCTACAATAATCGGTAAAAAGCACGAACCGCACTCCCTCTTGAGTCCGACAGTGACCGTGCGTTATATTATTTTTCTCGCCAATAGCTTTATCATAAAAGTTAGGCTTAAGTAATCAATCCCATACACGTAAACAACTTTTTCTCGCATTTATCTCCCGCATGACAGATGAAAAAGTATTTTCAATTAATTACTTAAATAATTTATTTGTTTGTGTGTATTTTTCTTCGTCGGAAGACTATTCCATTAACCCATTGCCTTGGAATTTTCCGTTAGTTTTTGTACGCTTTTGACTAGTGGTCCGTGAAATGGCGATCAGTCGACCGTGATGGGAAGCGAAGAGCGGGACAGCAATGTTGGTGTTACTAAATGTTTTCAAACAGGGGATTCCAAACGGTCACAGGATTTATAATGTGTCACAGACCTTTTTCTATAGCTATTATGCCGCCATAAAACAGACTGCAATTAAACGTCCCTTTTTTATTTCTTTACGGTACTCTGGAGATCTTGAATCCGTAGCCATCGAAATGTAACACTCATCATCACAATCAGTCTAGTCTATCTACGGTTGGATGAAGGCTACGCTGGTTTCAGTTTAATCCATTGACAAAAAATTAAGCGAACTTGAATTAATTTCCTTCATCATTTAGTAAACTAAATATCATCAAAGCTTCTTCAGTGTATTTAAGGTAATAGACAATCTATTCTTGATACAAATGATAACTTCATGCTTATTTCTTAGCATTTTTTTCAAACGAAATAACAATGTATATTGGCTGAAAATTAATAAGAATTATGGTTGATAGACCAAAAAAAAACTGCTGAAATTTTACAAACATATAACGTCATGATCTCTAGTAAGGAAGCCAGTAGACGATAACCTCCGCTTGTTACACCAAAGGTAAGGCCGGTGCCACTATACAGGAGAAATAGGCACAAATCATTATGGGACGCATAAATGCTAAAATTATTTTTATATACTCTAATAATAATAATAAATAATAGTACATATTATTTTATTTTGATGATTGTATTTGTTCGTTGTATAATAATTATGTTTCGTTTTCTACGTGATTAAAAAAGAGAGATTGAGCGACTGTTGAGAGACCTCCATTAGGAGGCCATATGCTTCACATTGGAAAAATATCTGTAATGATTGTTTCAGATTGTTTTTTTTTTCATTATTTCAAAAAAAAAATGGAATGATTTGTTTAAAAGAGGGTGCGCTGATAACCGTTGCCTAGGGTGCTAAATAGTCTCGCGCCGATACTTACCAGAGGTACAATCATAATTTACTGAAAAAGTAGTTTGTTAGTAATTATATATATATCTTTGTCACGTTTGACTCAAACAAAATTATTATTTACTAATAAAAAATAATTTATAATAATATAATATGTGTATATAAATTTGAAACCGTTGCCAACGGGTAGGAGGTGTGATCAAAGAAATAAAATCCTAATTCACCCTTGGCGACGGCTGCAGGTTGTGAACTTCAAATAGTTTGAAAGGCGAAAGAGAAACGGGAGGACCACAGTCACTAGATATTCTTGATGAAAAGCGTTAATCTCGTAAGAAATTTAGCTTTTCGTTACTTGATCGGTTTAATTAAGTTAAGTGCTTCAACGAAATAAAAGCTCCGGATTAAATTGTAAATAACGACCAGGTGATGTGATACCAGACAGAGATTATCAGGTCAAATAGGCACAATCATTGCTTAATTAAATACAATACAGAACATAATAATAAATAATTAAATATTAACTATTTTTGCCGCCTGTGTGGTCGAGTGGTCAACATCGTTGGCTACCGCTACGGAAGGCGCGGGTTCGAATCCCGGTACGGGCAGTTTTATAAATTGATTTTTCAATCGATTTATAAATTTCTGTTCAAAGGCATGGATGTATGTGATGTCTTGAATTCCCCCCTCCCACCCATCCTATCCTATGAACGGGGCGTATGGAGAGCGATTAGCTAACCACTAGTCCTGTCCTTGCCCTTTCCTTCTATTCCTACTCTCTTTGTAAAAAGAGAGGTTGAGCAACTGAGTAACAAGCAGTTCTCGTAGAAACATTTCCGTTGAGACAAACTCCATTAGGAGTCCATATGCTCCATATTGGGAGCGGACATGGAAAAAAACTATTTTTAAGTGGAAATGCATTTAACAAAAAATTAACTACTATTTATTAGAGCTTTTTTAAAATAGTAATATTTATAAACGGTTTGTGATGTTTTCAAAATTTTGGGTCTAATTTTTCTCCAATACTATAAATGTCTTTTCAATCACAATAAATATATTTTTATGATCTACTTTAAAAACGTATGGCATGCACATTATTTTTTTATTCTATTACTTCAGTTGGCTAAATAGCTTAAAAATATTTTTTTATCGATAGTATATAATATATTATATCAGTGGCGGCCGGTCAATGTAGCATTCGATCAATGCACCTCTTGTATATACAGGAGCAGTTATATTTTATGTAATAATATTCAAACATAACATTTATACCATTCACTCATTTAAAATTCTTCATGTATTTATTGTCTACAATAAATATTTTAGAAAAAAATATTTTATTGAATTTAAAATGAGGGAATGGTATAAATGTTATTTTTGAATATTATTTCATGAAATATAGCCACTTCTGCATATACAAAGGGTGCATTGATCAAATGTCACATTGACCGGTCGCTACTGTTATATATTATAGGCTTTTTATATATATATATATTTTTGAATCAAATACAGTTTTTAAAAAATAAAGCACTTTGATACTAATTTCATATTATTTACAGGATAAGGACCGGTTTCGCTCATCGCGAGCATAACTTAGTAAGATAAAGCCAATTTTATTGATACAGGGTTACTTACACAATGTATTGTTCGACTGTGGAAAGGAAAAAGGACGTAACTCACATTTTTTTTCAAAACAGATATTTTTCAATTGTCACAATATATAAAATCTGATTTACGTTCTATCAAAATAATGTAAGTATAAAACGCCAAATTATTATCATATCTTAAAATTTATGTTTAAAAAAAGACGGGTATGTGAAAATTGCGATCAAGAAAAAGTCTGAGAATAAGGTTTTTTTGAAAAACTTATTTAATTAATATTAGATTAAATCAATTAAAAACCAGTTTTTCAGTCTCCATGCACTTCAAAGTTATGTGTATTTCATTATTTGTTTTTGACCCCAAATCATCAAAAACGTTTTTTGTGTCTCTTGTTTTTGTCAATTTGTTATGTGTGGGTTACGTCTTTTTTCCTTTTCAAAGTCGATTTGTATATAAAGCTCGCAACAAGTGAAATTATCACTGATTTTAATGAAGAACGTAGAATTAGTACAAAAGTGTTTTTTTTTAAATAATGAATGCCTTTTCACCAAAAATTGACAGTGAACAAATACCTCAAAATTAAAAACAAAATACAAAGGAATACTTTGAAGATAAAAATAATTTGATAAAATAAAAAATATGAAGTTGTAATATATTGGAGTAATTTTTTAAATACATTGTATAGCATACAGATACAGTCGCTATTGTCGTGACCTTGGCAGTGAGGCATTTCACATTATTTTCGTCAGCCCTAAAAAAACTATATTTATTACACCAAATACTTCAATACAATCTGCTTACAAAATTTACGACTGTGCGTTACAAAACTTGACATCCTTATAATAAACTTCTTTTGACATAAAAAAAAAATATCCACAAATCAAATACACTTTAGCAAACTTTATAAAATGTTTGAAGGCAAACGGAAAAAACGTGTGAAAAAATGAACTAATCACTATTTTTCAATAACTTTGGAAAGCATCTCAATCAAATGTTCAGTTGTATGTTTGATGGATTTTGCTCATTAGACCCTTTTATAAAATAGTTGAAAGAAGATTATTTTGTTTTTTCTGTGGTCTTTTGAAATTTAATAAATTAAATTATAAAAATATTATAACCTTGAAACACTAGAAAAAAAAAGTCGTTGAGATACTCCACTAATCTGCGGACTAAATACAGTAGAACTTGGTTATTACGAGGAAGGTGAAACCGACTGAATTTGCTCGTTATAAGCATTACTCGTTATATCAGAGAATATATTTTTTTAAATGCTTACAAACATACACATCACATGAAGACATGAATTATTTGGAGCGGTCACATAATGCAAAGAGCAGCAATTCAAAAAAAAATACACAATTAGAATTTATTTACAGACCCGTTACACACATATTACACTTTTTTGTCAATCCACTTTTCTTATAAAATTTTAAATTGATGCTTGTTTCAACCATTTGCGTGGATGCTTTTTCAATGTTGTCGGCGATAATACCAGTTAAACACTTTTATTCCTATAACCTTCCAACGCTCTGAAAATACCATTGTTTTCCTTTCAACATTTCTCAAATTTAACAGGAAATGAGTTTATTTCTTCATACTCACAGCCTTAAATAAAATAAATTCTTTAATACGTACATACATAAATGTTACGTATTGGCCACATAAAAATCTTTTCATATAAAATAATCTTAGTTCTGTGGTTTTTTGAATATTTTAGATACAAGAGAAACGAATATTGGGAATAGATTGTCGACCATTTTATACGATTGAGAGAGAATTTCTATTTTTATATAAATCATTTCCAAAGTATTAGTTGTATCTTGGAAAATTTCATTCATTCGTTAGAAATAAGATAAACCGAAGATTTTGAAACGAAATAAGTCAACTCAGTCTCATGAAGTTTCTACATGTCGCAAATACATTTATCTTGACATTTGTTATAAGAGGTTGCTACAGCGGACAAATAAATTAGTACCAGTACGTTTTAAAAATATTGCATTCCCATATACATTATATACTTTTTTTTAATAAAAAGTAAATTAAAATTAATTGAAAGGTCAATCAATGCCAATTAAATATTTGTGTAAATAGGTCTAGCTGCAAGAAATAATCTCGAAGATTAGAAGTGCGTTTGACGAACAATCTGACAGTTTGACGATTAATATTATCTACGTCCGTTTTCAGATTGAATACACGTTTATCAATTACATTTACAGTGATTTCAGTATTTAAAAAACAGCAATAGTACTGTGATCACGGTTTTGGTAAAACCAACTATGTAAGTTTAAGATTTCGACTGAAGGTGCTTGGTGGAATTTCAATATTAAATTTGAATCATTCAAATTATGTACACTCCCACAGATTTAAGTTCATCCGTGCGCTTGAACGCCTGAAGATGCCGAAAGGCGAAACCCGGGTCGTTATTGACAAAATCTGTGGGAGTGTACATAATTTGAATGATTCAAATTCAACTATGTAAGCTTTACTTGTAAGGTGTTTCTCGGAAATCTGGTGCATGACTGACAACATTTTATATTTAAGCAATGACGGACATGTTGCAATGAAATCTACAACGTTCTATCTTCAGATATATTAGTGATACTATTCACAATACAGACAAATGTATAGTAACAAGCTGTACTTATGATAAACGAACTAGGGCCTCCAATCCCAGGATTGTGACAGTACTTATCCCGGAGTTTCGGGATTGAAAAAATTATAAAAAGTTGTGCGATGGTTAAAAAAAAGGTCTCACGTTTCATTTTTGGAAATCTGCTAATTCCTGGGGTTTTGAAAACGATAAAAAATTGTTTGAAAAATGCGAGGACTTCAAAATTGCCGAGCAAAAAATTCTCATCCCCAAATCCCGAATTCGTACAAGATTTAATGTTGAGTGGTTAATCCCGGGATTCTAAGTTTGAAAAATGAGCAATACCGGAATTCCGGGATCACAAAAAGGGCTTATGCCTTTTGTTTTATGTAGTAGTGACGTATCAAACGTGAAACGAATAAACAATTTTGTTTTTTTTTCAGCGATAGTGTCTTAGATCGACTTTCTATATATATACATATTAGGATGCCTTATACCTAGAATAACTAAGTTACGGAGAACAATAAATCAATAATCAAATCCAGGCAAACAAAGACCAATTCAGCCTCATACAAGTCCAGATTTGCTGCCATTAGGTTGGCATTAGTGAACGAAGAATAGAAAATAATTACATACAATTTTAATCAAACATGCTTATTTTCATTGAATGTCAGTTCATGGTAGCTTAAAATTTGGCATAGACATTGAAAAAGCAGTATCCACTGAACCGCAACAGTATTGGTGTGGCACATTGATGTTACTTTGCAAGACGTACTCTTCCATTGATTATAATGAAAATCAATTTTGATTTATGCCGTCGCAAGAAAACAATGGTTAAAAAATGTCAGCAAAAAGTACGCTCTCTTAATAAATCGTCTTTGTATTTTAATATCGCTTCATTTCATGTGCACAGATTCTAATATGAATATTATATATTTTGCGGAAATTCCAATAACAAGTAAGTAAAGTATTATTACACATAGAAGTTCAAAATTTTACCACAGGCAATATTGATAGGCTTTTCAACTCTGAAATAAAATTCCATTTAAAATATTTGTGGTTTATCTCAAGGGATGTCCTCCATAACTCAAATAACGTCCTTCGAAAATTCCCGGCGGTGCTAATTTTCTTCTTCTTAAATTCTTTCTTGTGTCACAAAAGTAATGTAGAAGTAAAAGAAAGCATCAAGGATTAAAATATATATTTTAGTTTTTCACGTTTTCATCGTTTTTCTCATTGTTTATTGTATATCAAAATTATTTGCGACCTTTTAACTTTTCCGGTTCTAAGCTCAAGAAATGCGACCACAATACCCACATTTTCTTAAATATCTATTTTAATATTGGTGATACAATGTTTATAGTTAAGATAGTCTTATATCAAAATTATTCGATCGCTATTTCCATCTCTATTAAATAAAACAGAAAAGAAAAAATCAATTAAATAAAAAAAGATGCTCAAAGTAGAACAAAAAACGGTTTAATGTGTACAAAGTTAAAGATAATAATTTATGTATCCTCGAATACTATTCTCAAAAAAAAACACAATATCTTACTTACATCGATGCCTAGTTTTATATAAGTTCTGGCAACATGAGAAGTCGCGATAAGCATTACAGATAACAGAGAGATAAGCGGTCGCTCGTAAAATAGCATTTGCTAAATCTCTTCAGTTGCGATTTCATGTGTGCTGGGATGACGTCTTTTTTACGCGCAACTTAAAATATGATTATGTATTAAAAAACCACGGATTTTTATAAAAAATATATGAGGAATGATGCAGAGAGATATTTTAAAGCCCTTAGACTATTTTTTTTGAAATTCATAAGAATAAGGCCAATAATGAGGAAACCACTGGGGTCCCTAAACGACCCCCATCGGCAGAGAGGTATTTTTCTTGTCTCCAAGCCGCAAGTGTTAACACAAACACAAACTACAAAAATAAATGAATTAGATTGGTGAATATTCGTTGCTTTATCATCTCAATGCTGGTCAATAATGACGTTAAAAATATGAAAACGTCTGTTTCGGGTATCACGTAAAACACTGCGGTGTCTTGTGTTAAATGAATTTCTAATGATTATTATTTTAATCGAAGCGTTTTTATAAAATAAAGATTGCATTTTTAAATCAGATTTTAAATTTATTAATTCACCATCTGGTTTATTTGACGACGCTCTCTATTTTGTTTTTAATAAAATATACCAGAAGCACCAAATTCTTTCATCTTCGATTTCTCACACTAGGAAACGATGAAAAAAGCATGCAAGTAAATAAATACATATTTAAGCATTATAGGAAAACTTATAGCCAAAATATCCATGAACCGTGTATTTTTACTGTGAAAGCGATTTTTCATTCAGGATAAACTTGGAAGATATGACGAATAAACATAGGAAGTATTTTAGATAAGGGACGTCGGGAATGGTGATATGTGGCAAAATGCTTTTAGCTTCCATAACGAAAAATTCTAAATATATATATCAACTGATATATCGCTAATATTTTTATCTTCCATATGTCGATCTCAATATTATCATATTCACCATATATGTTCAATCTTTTCGTATGTGAATTATTGTATAATTTACCGAATTTTATTATTGACGTCTACATATTTGATTCAGCAAGGATTGTTTTCATATTAATTGGTTTTTCAGCATAACTGAATTATTATGATAACAAAATAAAAAAAATAAAACAGACTGAATATAAATAAACTAAAGAGTTTCTTTTGTCATTACTTCAGCATAAATTATTAATTAGGCCCTGCGGTTCAATAAGGACCATGTCCGCCATAACAACTGTCCAAGTTCACCTGTTATGGATTTTTCCACTCTATTCACTCAAACTTATCCTCTGTGCATAAATTAGGTGATCCATTATTATTGTTCTAGACATTAGTTGAAAATAAATCGATACTTTTCAGACGCTTAACAAAAAAGAAATGTTCATGTTTGTATCTGCGTTCAATCCAAGCCACCTATTTTATGAATTTTGAAGACCCCACTGTTTGTAATAGTTCCTTTTCTTTCTTGATGTTGAAGTTATATGATAAGAATATAGTCCAAAGTGATTTACTGACCTATTCCTCCTCTGAATTAATACTTGTTTATATATCATTCGAGTATCTAAGCGTCAAAAATAGGATTGAAAAGCGATTGGGTACAAAGTACGGCTTATACAAAAACCGACTTTTAAAATAACCGGTTGTCGAATGTCAATATTATTTGAAAACCGGTTTAATCCGGCTATCGAAGTTTTACAAAAAATAGATAACTCAATTAAAATAGCGAGAAAAAGTATGTTTTTTTATGTTGTTTATTTATATTCATAATGCACAACAAGAAATTATTTGGTGTTACTCTTCAAAAAATATGTTTTAAGAAAACACAAAGCTTCCACTGATCGTGAACAAAAGTTCCTGATATCGAAAATACCGATCTTGTTATTCGAGCAATTTCCATTCGAGCAATTGCATTCGACCAATTTGTATTCAAGCAATTGCATTCGAGCAATTTACCGGGAATCTCTTTAGGCCATCAAATAAAAGATCCAAATTTTCTGTCCTTTTGTTTATAGACTCGTTTATGTAAAAATTTGGCACAACTGGTTACGAAGATGAATAACCGGTTATTGAATTTCACAAATTTAGCAAAAAAAACGATTTAATAACCGGTTTTCGTAAACCGAAAAGCCCTAGTACAAAATGATTCCAAATAAATTTGCGAAATATTTACATTTCATAAATTGAGGTATTATTTTAAATTTTAATCAATTTCAGCTAGATGTTTTTGGTATTTATTGAATGATCACTTTTAGGGTGTTCACTGTCAATACTTGGTGGAAAGGCATTATATTAATAAAAACACAATAATCCTTTGTACTTCATTCCACTTTATTTAATATGTCAGGACCGGTTTCGCTCATTACGAGCATCGTCAACTGATAAGAAATATAATTTAACAGTGCTATTTATACAAAAATGAACAGTTGTAAACAACAATTGGCATTGAAAAGAAAATACCAATTACATTAAAAGTGATTCTAAAATAGCACAAAATTAAAATGTTTAACACATCTAACATATAATTAAAAAGTCATCTCAGATTAATAAATTTAGAATGGGAATTGAAAGTAATTACAAACATAATTAAAATTTGGGAATTCATTGGCATTGAAAAGAAAATACCAATTACATTAAAAGTGATTCTAAAATAGCACAAAATTAAAATGTTTAACACATCTAACATATAATTAAAAAGTCATCTCAGATTAATAAATTTAGAATGGGAATTGAAAGTAATTACAAACATAATTAAAATTCCCAAATTTTAATTATGTTTGTAATTACTTTCAATTCCCATTCTAAATTTATTAATCTGAGATGACTTTTTAATTATATGTTAGATGTGTTAAACATTTTAATTTTGTGCTATTTTAGAATCACTTTTAATGTAATTGGTATTTTCTTTTCAATGCCAATTGTTGTTTATAACTGTTCATTTTTGTATAAATAGCACTGTTAAATTATATTTCTTATCAGTTGACGATGCTCGTAATGAGCGAAACCGGTCCTGACATATTAAATAAAGTGGAATGAAGTACAAAGGATTATTGTGTTTTTATTAATTTATTGAATGGTTGAAAAAAGAAAAAAAATGCTATGCGAGTGCATTTCATAGGAACCGAAAGGTTTAATATCTACTGTTATCTTTCCGCTACATTCTTATAAAACAATATCTTTTCCTTAGCAGCAGTGAACTGCCAATACTTTAACAAAAAAATCGCCTAATTTCAAAGCGAGTAAATTAAAAGGGAAACACGTTCTTGTGTAAGCCTTTTGACTACCGTAGAAAAAAAGTACGTTTGTACCTAGCACGCCGGACATAATTTGGTAAGTAACTCGTCTCTGGCGTGTTGAGCACGAGAAATTCAACGAAATATCTCTTCTGTGGCAGCCATCCAGTTAAGTATGAAGGATAATCAGTCAAAGCACTTCTGATAAAAAGGTTGCATTGAAAATTTTAGAAAATCTAAAAGCAATGTATATCTAACATCGCCATTTTTAAGCATTAGACTATAAACAAAAACGTCAATATCTCCTTTATTGTGCACCTGAAATAAATGTATTTTACGATAAATATCAAAACTTTTCCTTATATATATAAACCATTTCGACAAATTGCAAGCATTTAGTGGTTTAATTGGTGAGCACACCGGCCAACACAGTTTATATAAAATTTTACATCGGGACTTTCGTTCTTCTAAATACTATGTTTATTAAGAGGCTAAACTTCTTACTTCCTTGTTGCCATATTTTTTTTTAATTATCTGAGTTCATTCAGTTTATCGCCTATTAGTGCTGGTAAGGTGTTAAAAAAAGTTTGTATTTGTTTTAGAAGCTTTTTGTTTTGAGAAAAGAGTTTAACAGTCTTTCAAATTAGGAACATAGCTTTTGATGATCAAAGCCTAGGATACTTAACTTTATTAAGATATTCAAACTTGTCTGCTTTTTTGCTTTTGTCTGTACTTAAAGTCATTCAGTGGTTCCTAAAGTGTCTTATAAACATTGAAAAAATGGATGGGACGGGTAAAAAATCTACATTCTTTGACAAAGTCTCAATAAACCTAGATGACATAATACTTTATTTTTTAAAATTTAGTTACATAATCCTAACTCACTTACTAAGACTCTTTTTTTAAGAAAGTTAAGATATAAGAATAGGGCTAGGATAAGACTAGTGGCTTATTTAAAAATTTCCTACTTTATAACTTTTTCCTAGTGATCGATCCCGGGATCTCGAAAACCCACATCCCTAAATAATTTAAAATCCCAATTTTTTCCAAGAATCTCAAACAATTGTAACACAGTTTTATAGTGAATGATCAATCCGGGTTTGAAAAAATTGTAAATCCTGAAATCTCAGGATCACAAAAAGCGTTCGGGATTAAATGCTTTAGTCCCAAATATTTTAACAATTATATAATCCATTATTAATTTCGTTTTACTTGAATACAAATTAAAATTACTGTCACATAGCTTTTCAAAATTATTTGTGACTTTTAACAACGATAATAGAGTTTTGCTTGATAAAGGAATATTGAATTTAAATATTTTACAATATTTTGTTGTATGAATCATCAATGCACGTCTACGCCAACTTGAAAACGCTTCGAACTTTTCAAAGCAACACTTTTTCGATTTCCGCAATTCACACATACAAGAACACCTCAGCTCGCGAATACGAAAACTTTGAACGAGTAATTTTACATGTGAATGTAAAGTAATCAAAAAGTAGCAGGTCTCTTGGTCCAACAAATTCAACATAAAAATATATAAATGTAATGCTGTGACAGGTCTAAATTATATTTTTAATATCCAGGTATACATTTAACTTTTGCTGTTTGTTATATAACTCAAGATAGATGTTTACATTTTTCCTATTTTTGGAAACCTGTTGGTTAAAAAGAGAAGATTTTAAGTCCATTTTCTGTGCTTATAGATATTTTATTTAAAGGTTTGTTTGTAAAAATAACAACACTTTTTCTAGCAGCAGTTAATTTGTGGCGTGCAATGTAAGTCATGTTGCGCCATCTTTTTCAAACCACAACGATCAATTGAGAACCAAAAATCTCAGTGATCATGGATCTAGAGCGCTCTCCATTATTGACTGTAACGTTCTGGTTGACATTATTTTTGAATAAATACATTTGCACAATTTGCAACCGTTGTTCAGGCTTAAAATTTAATGTTGTAGCAAACCAAACTGAGGACATGTTAGCTATCACCAGTCAAATTGGCTGTTGCTTTAAAAAGTGTTGCTAATTCGAAAAAAGACCTAAAGAAACCCCATACTTAAATAAATAAAAACTTCACATCTTTCATTTGTGCATTTTTTTCTTAACCTTATACACTAAACTTCGTCAACCTATAACTGAAAGAGTATCATCGGTGGGTTTCAATAGTGCTGAAGGTTTCATGTCCCAGTAAAGCCAGATTCGTATATTACTTCCAATCACTAGTAATGGGAGTTACGCTATCATTTATCATATCATTAACTGAAAACCGGCTTAGAAACCAAGTGACAATCCGTTTTTGCCAAAAAGATTGAATTGCCAAAGAGAAAAATGAAAATCGTGTGACTAATATTTCACCTCCAGAAATAAACTATGAATAATAAAAAATGGTGTTTTTAGATACTTTTATTTGAAGATTCAAACAATTAACTTTAAAAAATCTTTATTCCTTGATTGCATGTTACGTTAATTCTTTTGGTAAAATTAAATATTTTTAATCATTTTCCAAAAACTTCTTTATTTGGTTCTTTTGTTATTCTCTGAATATAAATTAACATTGTTATTTATATATTTTTTTCAAGTCAATGGTTAATACAACTATCAATTTTATTAGGACCTATTTTAAAAAGCACTTATTCATTTAAACTTTTGAAAGAATGGCATCATTTTTATTTTTTAAATATAAAATGGTAGCTCTTTGAGATATTTAATCTGTATTCATTATAAAGTCAGAGGTGTGAGTCAGAAATGTGTCATTTTTTTTTGGATCAAACAAGACCATAGAAAAGCGGCGAATACTTGTGCCTACATATGCTTTGCGTTGTATGGTACAAGATATGAATAAGAAGAAGCAACCATAATAAATTAAAGCATGATAAATAGGGGTTGGTTCTAATTTCATGCAAATATTCCCCCCACCTACCTGTATCCGGCGTGACCCCTATCCAATTATTATGCGTTCCATGAATATGGTAGTTAACGGGGATGGGTCCTTTTAAGGCTTCGTTTTCTTCACCCTACCAGATTGCTGGTCATTTTTTATTCACTATTTAATGTTGGCGTTCAATATTGAAGTAAAGAAAAAAAAAATTCTTACGACCGGCTTGATTGTATATTTTGAAATTGACAGATTTAAATTTGATGTTGAAGTATACTAAAAATCCTCAGTCTGTAATTTAAATAAAGTGACACAACCTCTTGTCTGCTCTATTCTACGAATTTAAGTGTTGAGATAATATTGAGGATGGGCTGAAGTTTGGTTGACAAGATATCACAGTATGTAAAATTTTGTATTGTTGCAGTTTTGGACGAATAGTGACAAGATACAACCTCAGTACTAAACCAATATATTTTTATTACAATATAATAACCAATACAAAGTATTCGATTGATTATTCTGAAACGACTAAGTGTTGTTATGTTAATATATAGCGCCAGAAAATTTGCTTAACCCGTATTACATCGGAAACGACGTTGCATAACATGTATACATATAGACTGTGGAAAGGAAAAAGCACGTAAATTTTACAGGAGGCGCTGAAAACGTGTTTTGATGATTTTGTGACATATGCAAATTATGAATTATACACAACCTTGAAGTTCACGGAGACTTCTAAACTAGTGTTTAATTGAAATAATCTAATATTACTTAAAGAAATTGTCTAGGAAAAACCTTTATTTCAGTCTTTTTTCTTGGTTTTAATTTTTTACAAGGTCATGTTTTTTAAACTTAAAAGCTAAATTTAAAGAATAATTCGGCATTTGCAGGTTGCATCCTTTTAATACAACGTGTATCAAGTGTGATGCTTTGTGATTATAGAAAAAAACCTGTTTTGAAAAAACTGTGGGTTACGTCCTTTTTCCTTTCCACAGTCGATATAATATCGTCAGTAGTCTGCCAGAAAACGTTAATTTTTATTACGATTAATGTATGAAAAAAAAATGTTATAATTTCACTATTACCTGTCATATTTTAAAACTTTATTTTAATTTTAGTCTCAATGTTTCTTTTGAAGACAATATCTGCTGTGACTTTAATATTTGGTTTGTTCGTCTTAATTGTATTGTTTTTGAATATAAAGTATAATTATTTATGTTTTTTAGTTGTGTATAACTATCACACAAAAAAAATATAATAGTGTTGAAGCCGTCTAACGTTATTTCAAACGTAATAAGGAAAGGTGTAAGAGTGGATTTAGAAAATAGTTTGTCTTAAAAAAATACTGAATGTTTTTGAATGAGGCTAAAAGTACATAATCCGTAACAGTTGCAAATGCATACAAATTGATACATTAATGTAAACACCTTTTATTGCTCAATTGAGTTTGATAAATGCTTTGGAACGTTACAAAACGCCAAATTTATTATGAATACGTATAGTGCACAACAAAACCGTATTGCAAAAATAACAACACTGATGAAGATGAGCACTTTGACTGCCATCAAAGTGATTTTCAGAACATCATCATTAAGAACCGTTGCGGAAAATTTGTTTTTTTTTGCTCAAGTTTATAAAAGCCGGCTGAAGTTTTCTGCGGATCACTTTAGCTCAAAAAAATGAAACCTATTTCCCGACAAACATCTCTGGATACATTTCATGTCGTAAATTTTTTTTTATGTAACTAAATATTATATTTACGAAGTAACGTGTATTTTTTTTATGGCGGTGATTATTTCCGAGGGAAAAGTTCGTACTCCTATGCCAATAATATAGACATTAGGTTTATAATCATTTCCGTTTATGCGGAAATTTTCATATTTTATATACTTGAAGCTTTTCCAGAAAAACATTTCGTGTATAACTTGAACTTTCACAAGATTTCAATGTTTGTTAACCATATCAAGGCAAAAAAAATGTTTTTATACTAATTTTTACAGTAGGGTAGGTAAACTTGACAAGTATCCACTTCCTTGTTAGAACATAATATTTTTATTTTAATATTTTTTAATGTGTTGGCATTGTCTTTATTTGACGTTATTTGTATTATTTTCATCAATTTCTAATGCGCTAAATGTTTTTTAAATCCATTCAAAAATAATTTGATCCGAAGAGACGTCACAGACGACCATGTACAAAATTTAATATTCCTTTTTCTAGGAATTAACCCTAGACCCGTCTGATCTCTAAGGTAAAGTCATTACAGAACAACACAATGGCCGAAAATGGAAGTCTAATAGTACAAACTACTCTCAAGATCGAAAGATTTTTGTAAATTAAAATGTTTGCAAAATAAAAATATATAAATATTCGTGTTTCTCACAGGGCTGTGGAGTCGTCTAGAAAAAGATGACTCGGAATTGACTTTTTCAAATATTTCCGTTTAACTAACTATTCTAGAAGATTTACCAAACAATAAGATGAATTAACTAATAATTTTACAATATCATTTTAAAAAATCTCCAGTTTTCCTGACTTCGTTTCCATTTTTGAAAAAACGCCTGACTTTATAGCTCTGGTCTCTTATTTAAAATTGAATACATACATTATCTTGACAAAAATATTATTTTACATAGTGTTTATTTTGATTAAAGTGTTTGTTACAAGACTATTCGTGAACGTGTCTGGTCCCAAGTAACTTAGCTTTTCCTTTACTGAAGGACTAAGGAAAAATGGATAAAATTTGGACATGCCTAAGATTAAGCTTATTGCTATTGATATGTGTAATGGGAAATAATAAATACTATCACATTTACTCGCACAGTCGCACGTGAATCTCTAATAATTAGGTTTGGTAATAAAAGTATTCGTACTGCTTTTCAATCCAGTGAACACTGTTTTTTTCAAGTTGGTTATAACATGTTTTATCGATCAGCTGAGTCTGAGTTCGATTCTCGGTAGGGTCAATGTCAAAATTTATATATTTTAATTTAGATTTGATATCTAAGAAATTTGTGTTAGTAATATCAATTCTCTTCGAGTTGATCTCGAGTAGTCTTGTATTATCTTCAACTTTAAAATTTAAGATCTCTACTGAAGGTGCTTGGTGGAGTTTCAATATTAAAGTTAAACGATTCAAATCTCGCTGTAATAATTCAAATATTTTTTCAACATATAATAAAAATTATATCAAATAAAAAATTAGAAAATGTGTTTTGATAATATTTATAGAAATAATAATTGAATTATGAACAAAGAAAAAACAGCAAATAACATTTTAAAAGCTTGATTGAATATATTGCATAGTTTAATATAAAAATTGCTTTTGGTAACCAAAACAGATGTATCGGAAAAAAATATCTACTTGTTCCGTCGTATAAATAATTTATGTATGTTAAACCTTGTTCAAGAATCGACATTAAATTTTTATTTTTCTATGTACGAAAAGTAAAACAAATACTTACATGGATTGTTTGCATAAACAAATGAGGTAGTAGTATCGCAAACGGAAGACAAATAAAGGCCGAAAGGGGTAACGCGGCCATAAGTCAAGATACGGAAGCTGTCCCCATACGTCCCACACATTTATTCGGGTCACGTAACCTGCGGACTACCATTTCAAAACCACTTCCTGCTGCCTTTACGGAAAACTGCGTAAGCGTGTGGAAAATAATCATCTGGAATATCTCCCCTGTTTCCTAACTCACGCCATTTTCAATAAGTTAAACTATTAATGTACCTAACAGAGCAGTTCGTAAGTTTTTATTGACTGTGTTATTTTACACCAAATGCTGGGTTATCACTTTACCGAAACGATAACTTTTAAGTAGCTATATAAACGTCGATAGTTTATTGTAACAACATACGAACAAGCGACGTGAATACCGTGCCAATAACTCGAGCCCCTAGAACTTCAAGGTTCTTAGTGTATCTTTTTCGCAAAACAAAGGTAACAATGAGTTATTCTTCCAAGTACTATTAACGGTACTCATTGTTACTTTTGTTTCGTCAATAATCAACATTAATAATCTTGTAGTTCTTGAGTCGCGAACTGTCTTTCTGTTTTCAAATCACCATCAAACAGAATAAAGTGACCATGACTAGTATACTTAGTGACTAAGTGTAAAACGGTCATATTTCCAAGACAATAATTTGAGCACTTGGTAATGAATCTTTAACCACATTTTGCTCTTAATTCTTACATTTTTTTGATTAGTAGGTGTATCACAAGTGATTATGATTATGATTTTCAGGTGCAACGCATGTGAATCATATTTTTGGAGATTGCAGTAACGTTCAAACATGAATTAACCGCGGTGCGCTGCTGATAGGTTACTGTATATGCAATCGTATATATAAATTCATTTAATCTCCCAATCGAAGTATCTCAGCAGAAGTTTATCAACAAAAACTGCTTGCTAAGTTGCTTAACTTTTGTTTTTTTCGGAAATATTAAGGATATAATGATTGGGCGAAGACAGAAAAAGTGGCTAGGTGGCCGATATTTTAGAATTGAAACGGTGGTAGGGAATTTTTAGACATTACAAACACGATTAAAAAATGCTGTTTGTACAGGAACTTGAACCCGTGAGACGTGAACCCAATAATATTGGCTACTGTGCCACGAACCCGACATATTCCAATCCTGTAGCTGAATGTTCAAAGTATTGTATTTTTGAGTTTCAGTTGCTCGTTTGGTAGTGGTTTTAACTTAAAGTATGATATTTTTTTTCTAAGCCACATATTTATATTGTGTCTTATTTGACTGAGTAATACCGCTAGTTAAAAACCTTATTTGAATTTTATTGTGAATTTTGAGTTTTATATACAAACGAAAATCAAACTCCTTGTGCTATTTGAGTGAACAAATTGGCATTACATATGGTAAAAATACGCTTAAAAAGAGTCACTAAGATTACAAATGAATCAGATGAAAAATTTGCATACAAAAGCTCTTCTAGTAGCAGGTGTTTGAGTTTTTCTGTTATGCGAATCAATTTAGTTATAGTAACAACTTTATATTCTGAATTCTACACAACATAATATTAATATATTTCTCATATGAATCTATTTTTGATGATAAATTTTTCGTATTAAACACACGTGAGCTTTTGAAAGTGTCAACGTAGAAATGAAAGAATCAATAAATACTTTATATATTCGTAGTTTGTTGGTTTTATTTAGAAAAATAAAACATTTTAATATTGGTCTGTTATTGGTAAGTGAAAAAATAATATTCTGCACGACTATTTTATTCGGTATATTTTTTACATACAATTTACATTTCAAAACAGAATTATTCCTGATACAATAATTTTATGTACACTATTTACATTTACGAATTATATATTTTGTATGTTATTAATATCATATGCATAACTAATCAATGGTAATATTTAAAATTGTTTTTGTCACTTAATTATTTTTAGTAGAACGTAAGAAAATTAATGTAAACTACTTTTTGAAACGAATATAATAGTAGAATTATGTTTTAAAAAAAGATAATTTATGCATACCTCTGTGCCATGCTAAGGTTGCTGTTTTGAGAATTTGTTGTAAGTTTAAAAAAAGTAGTTAATATTTTCTCTAATATTTAGTCTAATAAAAGATTCAGTTTATATATTTTACAATAAAAACATGCATAAGCTTCCTTTTCTCTGACGAATTCATGTTTGTTTATATCAGCCAAAAGTACAAAACGAGTCACTCTCAAAATATATATAAAAAAAATATAATTATATTTTAGAACTTCTTTAAAAACATTATATTAAAAAAAAACCATTCCATAAAAAAAATATTCAAATTTCATAAACACCCTTGTAAAATAACTAAGATTAAAAATGTCATTAAATAATAACATTTTTATACCGTCATCACAATTAAATTATTGTAGATTAACGTATAAAACAAAGTTTTTATTATTTTAACAAAATATTTAAGCGCATTGAAAATCATTTTTTAGTGCATTTTCGTCAATAAAATGTATTCATTTAAATTCAAACTATATTGAAGTGTAACTTTTTAACATTATAAGATAGTTTTGAGAGACTTTTTTAAATATCTATAAAAAAAGAATAATTTATTTACATCTGCAGCTTTTGCAAATAATCAAATTTTCAAATACAGTCGGATATTAAAAAAAAAATATTTGAACAGTAACATAAACTTTATCACATTTATAATATGGCCTGCGTAGGTTTACAAAAGAAAATACATTACAAAGACTGCATATAATTAATGTATCAATTAATATTAAAAACAATTTTTAACTATCATGTAATATTATCTTGTAAATTTATTTTATTTATTTATTTTATAACTTATGTTAATTGCAGTTTTATACATAGCCACGATTTATATAGTAACTTAGTTAATTATAATATCCCTACGTGATTATATAATATTACTTTAAAGAATTGAATAGTTTTATTTTACGTTTAAAAATCTGTAAAAAACAGTTAATTATGATAAACTAATTATAAATATGTCTGAATTAGAATAGTAACAAGGGTCACCGCGCAATCACTGATATCACTTTTGTCACAATTACAGCCATTAGACACATGAAACTATTTTGTTTGAAACTGGCTCTCGAGCTCTTCCTTCGTGATATAGCCGCCATCTTGTCTCCTGATAACAGAAAAAATATGTTTCTATTGTTAAATCATAAAACAAAATACATACCTTTTAATATACTTCTCTGTGATACTTTTCAGATTCTCAAACTCTATTTTAACTTTTTATTATTATTAAACTTATATTTTATCTTATATCGAAAAACAATAATTAATCAGGTAGTATTGTTCAATTTTGATAATCAGACTACGAAAATTAAAATAAATCTCAAATATAAGTCAACACATCATGCCAAATATAGTGGTCTCTGCTAACTATAAAATAACGCATGTCGCTTGAAACGATTTGTATAAAATTTTAATTAAAAAAATGACTAATACTGATTACCTTCTGTGACGAAGACAAAGATGCTGGCCGGCTCTGTATTGCTAGCGCTGCAAGTGTAGTTTCCTGAATCAGTGTCCCTTGCTCCATGGATGGTCAGCCTCGACTGGCTCTTGGCTCCTGGTTGAGTCTCTACGGTTATTCCTCCACGAGCCGTGTCGTAGTTGATCATTCGATCGTTATGGTACCAGAATACGTATTGTGGAGGAGTAGGGCTCTAAATTAACGAAAATAAAAACATAAGTTTTTTTCATATTTTGTAACCATTAACATAAATGTAATATTTCAAAATTCAGTGAAAAATATTTGTTTATAAATTGAATTCGAAAGTCATCTTATATCAATTAGAGAAGAAAAGACATCATGAACACAAATTTCTAAAATTGAAATACATATAAAGATTGGTATTGGATCCGACCGGGACTTTACGTTATATCTATATATACGCTAAAGCACATCTCTTACCACTTGATCACAGAAGTCAAACCAAATAAGCTTTATTCGAGAAAAAATTCAGTGATGGTGTTTTCTTTTCAAAATAAACACACTTTGGTTTGGAATATATATTTCTAATAAATGACTTATGTTTTAAATATCTTGATAAAAGTTCTTTGTTTTCTAGCTTAAGTCATATCAGTACGATTAAGTTTGTGACATCAATTTAAAAAATGGTACTAATTATTTAAAACAAAACTATTTAATACAATTTCAAATTTTGACTGAAGGTATTTGGTAGAATTTCAATATTAATTACCACAGGCTTTCTTACTTAGGAACCGGGCTTTTAATTTTTAATTTTTGTTTTACCAATAAGTTTTAAAAATTAATTGAGCACAGTTAAATAGTTTGTCAATTTTAGGCGAAAAGGTGAAGCTTCCAAATTTTCCATCACTTTATCCTTTATGTAAATAAATATAATTAAATTTTATGACATTATTATAAATTTTCCAGCGATCAAAAATAAATAAATAAAGATCTTGAAAATATTCGCCATTTAAATCAATAGGCATTTCCATGTTATGATAATCGCATATAATTTACATACACATCACATAGACCTAGATCCACAATTCACGTAGATCGTAGACCTACGGAGATTTTAATTGCTTAGATGATTATTCCCCCAACTAGTTGATCGTAGTTAAAATCAAATAATTAATAAAATTAACACATATCACCATCAATAGCTCTTAATTTAGTAACAAATAAATTGATAGGGATTGTGTCTACAAAAGACTTTTCTTATTGTGCTACGCCTAATCAATATAAAAACGAATTGTCATCTTCACTAAATTGGTATTTTAATAATCGCCGCCGTCTTGTTTATATAAAAAATAAACTTGTGGTCATGAAACGAGGAGAAACAAAACAGTCATAATTTGACTTGCCTTATATAACTTAGTTTCATTTATCGTTTCAGAACGGTTTAATATTAAAGCACCCAAACAAATTTAAAATTTGATTGATCCATATTGATTAATATAAATTATTTATTAACGTTTAAATAATATTGCAATAAATGCATGTAGGTTAAGAAAACAAATATATTTTTTATAAGTGAAGTTATCGCTACAAATTCTATTTTAAAAATAATTATTAATGAGATACTGTTTAAATAGCTTTTAATTAATGAAGTGTTGACTTTTTATCTCAGTAATAAATAAGATAACCTTATTTGAAACGTATATTAAATCATTTCTAAAGTGCAGGATAAGATTAAATTGCTGTCTATAGTTACGTTATAAATGATTGAAGTAAACAAATAATGTTTCTTTTATTTTATTAATTACGAGTAAACAAAAATAAGCTTCTAATAATTTTCGTTATTTTTAAAATAATAATTTATTAAATTGTTTGTTGATAATGTATTTATGACACTATTTTACAATAATATTTTTTTTTGATAAAAAATATAGCACTATTTTAATTAAAATTTAAAAATTAAGACAAAAAATTACACGTAAATAATACCTATAACATTCTCAAATCATCTTGCGACTGAAAAAAAAATGTTAACGTGACATTCTTTTATGGCGTCAAAATATTTTTATTATTTACAAATAACAAAACACATTTTTTATCCGAGTTTTATGAACTATCAGGATTAGACAGACGGCGTCAGTGACCTAGTTGAATTCGTTCGGAACAAATAAAATAAAAATTAGATCTCCTGTGAATTGAAACCCCCTCGCATTTTCCCAAAGTCCAACCCAATCCCTCTGCCCTACTAAATAAACTATTTGGTTTGTAACTTAACCCTTTGAAAAAAGTTTCTGCTTTGGATGCAGGCCTCGCGAGGAATGAATAAATTCAAAATAAATGCTGGCTTTTATTTCGCTCAAGAAACTTTTTAATGGAAGCATTTTTCATTAGCTGTCTGGCATTGCAAGAAGTTTTTTTTCAGCACAATAAAATTCAAATATGTGCTTTTGAAAAACAGTTGAACCAATTTCACGGAATAAATTGATAGTTTCTTTATTTATAAGATTTGTTCTTCTTTTATGATTTATTGGGCAATATTCATTTTTTTAAATGAAGAATCACTTCAAAACGGTTTTCAAATAAATGTATTGATTTCGTTTTATTATAGTGGTATTTTTAAAAAATAAAATTTAAACTCAGAATACTTCATCAGTATATCCGCACTAAGTCAAACAAAAATTAATGATAAGTTTCAAACAATTGATTGGAAATAATCATTCCATGTATCGGAAAATTTTAATTAAATAGTTTCTTTACGTTTAAATTTCAAAATATCAGTTTTTATGTATTGTCAAAACCGGTGTTGAAAAAACATTTTGATTACCGAGTTCTCAGTTTTTGTAAAACAAGGGTTGCAATACATAATCTAAGTAATAATCAATATCTGTTTTTAAACATGGGGCTCGACTACTAAGCGAAACATCTAATACTAAATTGTTTACAAATATTTTGCCAATTGGAATACAGATGTATGATTTTTGTCGTTTAGTATTAAATCACTAAGTTTATTACACAAACGGACGTAGAATCAGTTGATTAACACAGCAAATAGCACATCAAATAATTTTCAAGCACGTTGACCACCATATCTTTGAAAAGATAACTGTTTTAAATGTAAACATGGAAATTCTGTGATAACCGAAGCTATTCTGGTAGACTTTGATTTCAAATTAATTAAAGCTCTCTCTAGCATTTGATCCGGAACCAAAACGTCGCATTTATTTCCGCACTGGCAGATTATCGCCCCTTCAATTAGTATTCTGCTTTGGCAGTCGGAAAACTACGACCGACCTCGTTCGTTTCTCGTTTCTGCTACGTCCGTGTCAATCTTCATTCTGACTTTTCCAATCCTCTCCGTTCACACATCGTGTCGTTTGCACCCCAGTTTCCCTCGACAGTCAATAGTATATAGGGTTTTCAGAAATAAATACAATTTGTATGACAGAATTGAAAATAATATTGTCAATCAAAGGCACATTAAAATTAGATTTTAATCATTCAAATGTAATAAATTATTAGACGATATGCAGTGGTTTATCCCTGAAAGAGACAGAGTTTATAACATGTAGAGTTGTAGAATTGACATGTGCTTTTATGTTGTATTATTATGCCATTCTGCTAAAAAGTATTATATTTGAAATCAGCAAAACTTCTTTATTTGCAATAAACAGGCATTGCACAAATCTTAAAACTTATTCAAACAAGCGTCACAGTTGTAATGTTTTTTATTAAATCCGCTCCAAATTTTGAACAAATGAACGCGTACGGAAATTCATCTCATCAAAACTTGCCTCTAATTCAGTTTTCAACCTTTCTTTCATTGAATAGTAAAAGGGTTAAAGCATACGACTAGAACAAGACTAGTAATGAAACCAATAACGCTTTCTTCTCCATTTAGTAAAGGGCAAAATGGATGGAAGGTAGTTTAACGGCCTTCAAACAGAAATCCATAAATCAATTATCGAAAAATAAGCTCTTCGTACTGGATTAGAATCCATAAGCAACGCGACTAAATTCAAGTACGATGACCACTCGACAACAAAAACGACAATTAAACCAGAATATTTAACCGTAATCATGCATAAAAATATCGCTGTGTAAAATATATAGCCAATAAGAATGGAGATAAAATATCATTTCTATATATCATATACAACTTTTGGTTCACCTAATTTTCCACCAAGGTGGCGTTTTTTTGAAATTATCGAATGATGGAACAATATTTTCTGCTTTTTTTTCTGATGCAAAACTAAACGTTATGTATACAAAATTGAGAGTATTAATAAAATCAGGGTATCCTTTTTCGTAACTTGGTTCAATTTGCATTATGTAATTTATTTGGTTGGAGCTTTGCCCTCAAAATTACGCGGGTCAAGTTTTTAGACTTAGTAAGGCGAATGTTAAATTTTGTTTTTTATTCCAATTTCAATAATTTGAATTTAAGATCTAAAATTTGTGGTAAATCCTCTTCATTGGTATTATCTGTAATATATTTTTTAAAATTTAATTACACTATTTTGCGAACATCTTTTGTTAAATCGTATTGATCTTAAAGCTCTTTCTCTAAATATCTTTTGTTTTTACGCGTCGAATGTGTGGACTCAAAATCTCCACACTCCCTTTACTATTTTATAGTCTCCCGTTTCTCTCATATCCACAGCATCGTCTAGTTTCCGGACACGTGATCACGTTCTCTTCCTCATTGGCATTCTAGATGCTCGTCGTAGGCAGTTAGCGGCGCCGCCAGCCACCAACCAGCCGACGCCTCCACCCCAAGGCGTCGCAGAACGTCCACCGCGTATTACCAAACTTTTCCATTTGCTGACACTTTCGTTGGATGAGCTTGCCACTACTGCAGTGCTAACAACCTTATTGGAAACTGTCTTGGAATACTTTGAAGGATATTGGAAAATCTATCTCGGTAGCTTTCGAAAGTTTTAAAATTTTCAATGTACAAATAGGAAATTTCTCCTGCTTATAACTCCATACAAAATTATTTAATATTACAGTTTTATAAAGTAAAAATATATTTATGATTTAAGCGGATACAAATTGTCAACTATATAAATTAATGATTTCAGAAAACCATTTTTTTAAATTGCATGAATATAATACTTTTTTGACCAATCATAAGTTTCAATAATAATGTGTATTTCAAATCAATAAACAATCAGCTTAAATACACAATTTGTTAATCGCATGGATTTGTTGAGTATGAACACCTTTGTTCTTACTTAACTGAATTTCCAGTTCATAACACTCACTCGATAAACAATATTAAATTTTGTCTCAAGTATCCATTTAAGTATTTTTTTATAAATAAATAAATGCACACAAAAATAAATTAAACTCTTTAAAAGTGTGGCATTTTGGGCAGTTGATAATGCTCGGCATTAGCCTAACTAGTCCTGATCAAGCTAAATAATGAAGAATTAGTTTCTCATTTCTTTCAAATAAATACTGAAAGTGAACACTTGACAAGTGATTTGAAGGCACGTCTAGTAATGTGAAATTGTTTTGATATGACAAATATATCTTTCACAAAGTTATCATTACTCTTTTGTTTAGGAACACTGTGAAGTATAGTTGTACAGAGTTCAAAGGATCATCTTGGCACGGGTTAAGTAGAGAATGCGTCGCTTCATTAAATTCAAATTACTGCGGCTTATACCGCAACATAGATTCTGTTTTATTTAATTTAAACTGTTCTCTGTGCGAAGTATTTTTAAAAAGATTTACTTAATTTTTAAAAAATTGAACTAGACATTTTTTCATTTGTGCTGTTCAGTTTTTAGCGAAGAGTTTTTATAGCGGTGTTTTAGTCATAATTAGGAATAACAAAACTCAAGCAGTTCGAATTTTTTGAGGTACTTCATACGCACTTAATTTCTAAAAAAGTCAATTACACTGATCTTTTGCCTAAGACAGCTGAATATAATCTCAATAAAATTTCCGCACAATAATTAAATCCTCAAATATTTCCGTCATGAAAACGAGATCTAAAAAACTTTCCAAGTAACACGCAAATGTTTACCGTATATGTTGTATGTTATTTTGATTCACAATGGTATTGTTAAACGAAATTCTTAAAAACTAGGAAAATACATGTTGTCTCTAGCTATTTTCTTTAAATTATGGCTTTAACCTATGCCGAAATGGTTATCGGGTCCTATAGCGTAGCGGTGTTGGCTTCCATGTTGAATCTCATGGGCTCGAATCTCAGTACGAACAGCATTTTTTTCGACCAATTTATCGATTTCTGTTAGATGACATGGGTGTTTGTGATGCCTAATTTTTTTCTCCCACCCTTCTGATCCTTTAGTAACTGGGCGTAGCGAGAACGATTAGCTTAGCACTAGTCCTGTTCTAGCCTTATCCTTTTGTAACTACAACTCTCTTTGGAAAATAAATTTTGAGCGACTGAGTAACAAACAGTTCTCGTAAACAAACTTCTGTTAAGATACTTTCGTAAGAAGGCCATATGCTTTACATTGGGAGGTGAAATGGATAAAAAAGGTTTACAAAAATAAATTTACTAGTGCAGTCGAACTTTAAAAACGAAGATCGTTAGCTACCCACTGTGATTGTTTTCAACAATAGTTTTTAGGTCATTTTGATCAACCTTCTAAAACGTTATCACAATATTTCTCAATTACAAATACCAACAGCTAATTTTTAAAATATCTTATGCTTTTTTTAAGTTACATTATATGATATAATTATTTTATGAGAATGATTTGGATTGCGAAACAGTTTTATAAGACAACAAACTGGACAGTTTGGAAACATTGAAACTCTTACTATTCACATTTATCAAAATTCAATGTGGATTTATATGTAAATTGTTGTCGATTATCTCTATTCATTCAAAGATAGAGGAATTTTATTGTATATGATGTATTTTTCTTTACAAAACCACTCTATTTTAGTAACTGAAAGTACGCTTCGCTGATCCATTACTTTAAATTGTTTCTTTTGAGGAACAAAGATGTCTTTGTGACCCTTGAGATAGATTTCAATGGATGTTTTAGCACTCGAGAACTTTATGTTTGATGATTTATTTAAAGGCATACAAAAATACCAGAAGAATTTTTTATTCACATTGTGTTATTCAAAAATTTGTTGGAAGATTATCCATGTCACAAGCATTTTAAATACAATTAAGTTATCAAAACTTCATTTAAAATAAGTGAGAGAAATCTAGAAAAAATGGAACTAACTCTATTTAATATATATAAGAGGTTGGTTATATATGATGTTATAGAGGAATCGAGATCCCGGGATTGGAAAGCCTAGCTGCAACACATTTAAACATCTTCTACGTCATCGAGTCAACAATCGATTGAATGTAAATCTCCACTGATGTTTAAAACGTCAAATATTTATGTACATGTGAAGATTTTGAATCATTTAGAGCGTTATTTACTCATATTTTCTGGTAACATATTTTAAAAATAAATAATCAATTACGAATAAGTAATTTTATAACATATAATTTTATTATCAGAATTACTCGACCGAAAAAATAAGTTCTATTTCACACTAAACTTGGGGTTTTCTGCCTTATAACATGTTTTAACATTAACATGCATTAGAAAAAACTTAGTTTAAACTTAAAACTTAGAAAATATGTGATAAAAGAAAATAAACCATTTTATTTTGCAGAGATTAAAAAATATCATAATCATGTTACAAAATTTTGATTTCAATAAAAGTTTTTTCAACCATTGTACTAAGAATTCAAAATATGAATTTTTGGCGGTCGTTACAGTGTTATTTATAGTGGGACAGTATGTGATAAAAAATATATTTTTCGTCGAAATCATTTTATTTTCTAACTAAATATTAAAAGGAATGTTAACGCTTCATTTCAAACAACCTTCAATTAAATATAATATAATACCGAAAGAATCTCACCTTCTCAATGATGCAGACAAGGTTAATTATGCTATCTGTGTCGACGTGGTGTTCCCCGGATCCCAATATAAATGCTTCTGGAACTACTATATTTAGGTTGACGTAGTGAGATAGCAGCCCGCCACCAGTGGAGACCTAAAAAACATATTTTATTAATTTACGTCGAAAGCATCCCTCAAAAAAAGGTTCAGTGGAAATAGGCGGGGTTTAGGGAAAAACTGTTTTGAATACAAATGTGATACAAAGAAACTTAATGATTTATGTGGACGGAATGAAGTATTCTTTTTTTATATACGTTGGGGCTACTTTTATTATGTAACTTACAGCCAAAATATCTACATATGTAGCGATATTCATCGTATTTATTTTTTCCTCTCAATTAAAAAAAAAAAGGTTTTTTATGTTGTACTTATGGTTACTTATTTTCAAAATTCATCTTGTCAATTTTTTTGGAGATACTCGTATTACACTACACTATTAAAAAATAACTGTCTTGAATCTAATAACTAATATTTTTAAAACATGATTGAACTTTCCGCAAACGTTATTTGTATGAAACCGAGCGTTTAATTTGAAACGTTGAAATTTTGTACACTTTCACATGTTTTGTCACTTACGATCCAGGTTTTGCCTTTCGGTAACTTCATACATTCAATAACAGGGATAAACTAGAAATGACAATTAGTAAATATTTACACCTTGTATGTATAACAATGTTTATTGAATTTATTATCACTAAATTAAAAACTTTTAAAATTGATATGAATTTATTTTACTAATTGATTAATCCTAACGACTTTCCATTAGCTTTAAATTCAATGATGCATTTATTTCTTGTATAAACACGAACCATTCATTTGCTAAGCGTCAGTTCAAGTTCATCCATGCACTTGAACGCCTGAAGATGCCGAAAGGCGAAACCCGGGTCGTAAGTGACAAAATCTGTGTGAATGTACATAATTTGAACGATTCAACTTTAATATTGAAATCCCACTTAAATTTAGGTTTTCCATTATTTGAAAAAGTATTCACATAAAAAATACTGTAGGTTTTTGAAATTAAAATGTGGGATTGACGTTAGAATGTGTTTTTGAAAAGTCATAACATGGGAATGCTTTTTGATTTAAGCGGTGGGCATTTTTAAAATATCGTATAACTTTTACCGCTTGAAAATTAATTGTTACTTTACAAAAGAAAATATTATGATAGACCTCACGGGTTCACATCCTAGCGGAGCGAGAGCGAATAGTTTACAACTAGACCTGTCTTATCCTTTTATACCCAATACTTTTTTGAAAACAAGAGAGGTTGAGCGACTAAGTAACAAACAGTTCTTGTAGAAAAGTTTCTGTTGAGATACCTCCATTAGGAGGTCAAATGATATTGGGAGCGAAAATGGATAAAAAATGCTCTGTAATGATATGTTACAAGCATGACATCGCGACAAAAAGCCCACACACCTCAATGACTAATATACTTCGATGTAAGACGAATTATTCGTAGTTTCAAATGCTCAATAGAACATAACTCTACAGATCAATACAAATATCCAAACCCGAACGGAACTATAAATAGTCTGCTGAAAAGGTAGGTAAACTTTCCTCGACTATCAAATATCACCAAGTTTGCCTCAATTCCTAACCGTGGCGGTACATATTATCCGATACATGATTTACGGAAGATATAATGTACGTCACGAAGCCCTTTGAGCAAACATTCTACGTGTGTTTAGTGATTAGTTTCCGTAGTAGCGTGTACTTTATCAGTACTGATACAACATTTACTCACGTTCAATTTTTGTGTTATAATACATTAGAATTTCGTCTAAGCGGTCGTTATATCATGTAATTATTTTCAAAGTCTGTTTTTAATATTTTTTTATTTCAATATTTACGATTTTAATGTTTCCTTGTAACAAACCGGCTTTCAATCGAATATAACGTGCTATGTACGCGGAGTATAATAATTTGATTTTCTTGATTCAAAAGAAAATTATTTATCAAAAATTTGGCACGGGTGTGTGCTTACTACGTTTATTTATTCAAATCACAAAGAAATACTTAATGCTTTTTGTCGAGCAATATTTGCAATGCATACGTTTTCATTATTTTTTATAATATTGTACAGTTTTCGTAACAACTTTATTTTATTATATACGATATTTTTATTTCTTACAACTGTGGATAAAAAAAATGATTGTTTTTTACTTTAAATAAGTGAAGTCAAATTGATCAATCTTACAAAAGTGACATATAATATAAAATACACTTTTAACCCCTTGAATACCAAGCGTACACCGGTGTCCGGAACATATGGAAGCGAACACGGATGGCATTTTAAAAAATCAAATACTTAGTATTCTAATAGAATATAAGCATTATTTTGATGAATATGTGTAGTACTATACTGAGCCAATATAGGTTTTTAAAATTCAAATTCATAAACAAAGCCTATTTACGAAGCTACTTCGTTTGAGAGTGATAAATAAGTTGTATCGATACACCGCGCCTCAGATATTTAAATGTTGTGATAGCAATTCATATCCTTTGGGAAATTATTAAAAATACCTGAGTTTTTTTCGTTATTATTTTTTCGGTCGGAAAACATTACCTGAAATACGATGACGCGTTGCGATGACTGAAGAAGCGTACATCATTAAAATTGATTCTCAAAGCTATCCCTCACCGCACTTGACTCGCAGACTGAGTGTGTTCGCCTTCGTATGACAATTTTTTATGACTTTCACTAGCTTTGTTTTTTTTATCATTCAATTTGTCAAAAAAAACTTTGTACTTTTACGACTTAGAAATGTTTATTGAAGCTTGAAAATAATTTTCAGTTTAAAATAATATAAAAGGTATTTTTAGTTGCGCACATATTTAAAAAGATTGAATCTTTATTCTAAATTGGCTTACTTATAACTAATTTCATACTTTCAAAAGAGATCCGGTTTTACACTTTTCAATGAAATGATTTTTATTCTCTTTTGACAACATTCAACGTTTTTTATTTTCTAATTTATGATCCAATGAAAATGATAATAGAATCTCAATTCCATCGATTTCATAAAATTAAACTAGTTCAAAGTAAAATCAAAATTCGTAGTTTGGCTTTTGATCGTTTGAGAAGTATGTTCAGGCTAAATTAATTTTCATTGTATGTATTGATTTAAAGCCCTATCTTCCCAAAGTCTCAGAAACCTCCGTTAATATCCCAAAAATTAAGCTTACCGGTTAGTAAATTTATTGTGAGCTATTTCTGTAATAAACCGTTTATTAAGAAATAACTGCTATTTTAAATCTTATTGTTTTCCAAGAGTTTCCAAGGCAATTGAATTTCAAATCTTCATTAATTTGCGCTTTACAATAATATTGAACTGTTTATTTAGATTAAAGGAAACATGTTAGGCAAGGACGTTTGTAATACATATTTCTATCCCTCTCAACTTATTCAAGACAATTATGGAAACGGAATGTAGATAGAGGTATCAGAGGTATCTACATTGTATACTTAGATAAGTACGATATTATAAGAAATTATTCAAATGACTGACTATTTTTCAGTTGTTGTAAAAAATATTTTATTAAAATGCTTAATATGAAGAACGTAGTCTCTGGAAACAATGATGGCTGTTTCCATGTTTTATCGAAAATTACTAAGATATGGTTAGATATGATATCGTGTAAATCTGGCAATTCCGTATATAGTAATGCTAAACAATACATTAAATAAGAACATTTATAAAATCTTACTTTATTATATAACCGAAATTTGAGCTTTCGAGAAGAGAAGTAAGCCAAGTGTTAAAATAGTCAATTTTTCTATTGGAATTTTAAGTGTGATCGCGTTTTCACTTGGTGTTTTGGTGGATTACAGAATTTATTTTAAAAAGGTAGCACTGTTGTAAAGTGTATTTACTCTCTCTATTTATAAAATACTTACATGGTATGTATTTTAACACATCAAACTCATTGTTTTTCTAAAATATCTTATTATAGATATTTTTACTGTAGTTCATAAAATATATGTCATACAACTTATATCAAGAATATATCAAGAGATATATATGCAGGTATGAAAAATGATAGCAACAAAATACGTATAAAGTCACCTTGTTAGTGCACAGTTATTATTTCAGTCACAAACAATGTTACGGGGAAAAACCATAACACAAACGCACAAAATACATTTTTTCAAACGAAATGCTCAATATTTCACTGTAGGTATACAAGACAAAATCTCACGTACCTGACACTCGTAAGTTCCGTTATCTCTCTTTTGGACATATTTGATTTGTAGAGTCCAGTCATCCGAACTCTCCCCGTGAAGTATCTGTAAACAAGTGAATTTTGTAAGAAAAGTGAGTTACATATTGTATCGGAAATGAAAACCGATAGACTTCCGTTTCATGCTTTCAACATCTATCGGATATCATTTCAAAAGCTCTTCAGTAGTTTTATTGATGTTTCAGTTTTAGAGTGTTTTTATATTGTTTTCTTTATCGTTCACTTCGATTCAAAATGACAACATTGGTATCATTGTTAAAACTCATTGGTTTTTCAATATAAAAACATTCAAATTTAATTAAGAAGTTTTGAGACTTGCTAAAGTTTTACAAGTACCACCTCCAGTCTGAAATTATTGTCATTAAGCTAAAAATATACTTATATTCTTTATGTTTTATTCTAGTTATGTAAAATAAATTTATATACTGAACTCAAATTGTCTTAGAGAAAACCACTAAAATTATTTTATCGCATATTAAGCAATGGTAAAATAAATCGTAAAAAACATCTCCAATTTCATATTTTAAAAAAAAATTAAAACAATAGTTTATTCGTTAAAAATATTACTTTTTTGTATTCCAAACAATGTGTGTTACAATTTAAAGCACAAACAATAGAACCACAAATTTAACAATCAAATTTCCACAAATTACTTAACCTCTGAATCAATAAATAATGTTTAAATAGGTTTCCTACAAATTAACAGGATCGGACTAACGATTTTTTTTCTCCTCCAAAATATTTAAATTGCTTGAATATTTTTTATAATGATACTTTATTTAGTTCTAACTGTAGCGTTATCATTGTTTTTGAATTATGAATATTTATCTGAATGCTTTTTTTAAGTAGGTTTTATTGATATCATTAATTTACGATACGTTATTGATCATATAAATGAAGGTATTTATTTAATGCTGTTTCATAATACTATACATATATTTCTGTGTACATGTTTTCGAAAAAAACAAATATATTTTTAGAAAACATTGAGCGTATTGGTATTTTTATTATTATTAAACATTGAAAAAAATTAATCTATTTTATAACATAACTTTAAATTAATAATCTTTTTGAATAAGTAATAAATACATTTGCGTATTACCGGCAAGGCTTCAAATAACAAATAACTTCTTAACTATTTGAAGAACGTGCCGAAGTGACTTATGTAAAACTTTATCGTCTAAGTATTATACCATCACCGCAATACTTCCGGAGTACGAAGTCTTGTACAATTTTTATTAATATTATTTGACCGAAGTCATAATAGAAAGTTCATTCAGTTATGTAGAACGTTTCCTTAAAACCAAGACCCATTAATGCACCATTTATTCGCGCCTCGACATACTTGACGAAAGGAAAGTTCAGTAATAACTTTTTCACGGCACGCACGTGTAAAGTGTCAAGAATTTCCTCAACCATTCTTACTCATATCATTGGTGTACGAAGAAATACAAATAAAATCCTAATAAATACAGATATTTTTGTTATATTATAAGCTTAAGATGAAAAGCAACATATGTTGATGTATCTGTTTTTTTTACTATTGAGCAAAGTTTCCAGATGACACAGTTGCGTAGTGTGTTTTAATAATACTATGAAGTAAATTGTATACAAAATACTAACATTAATCACGTATTATACCGCCTTACGTAAAATTGGTTTCAAGTTACCTAAGCTCTATAGCATTTAATTTAATATATTCCATCTTCAAGAAGAGCAACAGCATTGACAAACTTGCATTATGTCCAATCTTTAATTCAAACAGCATGCCGTACCGAAAATGGTTTTTTTTTCACTTTTCATTTGTTGAAAAATCAAAACAACTTATTTATATTTACCAAAAAACTGTCGTTATCTGATACTGAATGAATACTGAAAACTGCCTACAGTTTTGAAGAATAGTGCATATTGCGCGTGTATTATTTGTTTGTATTATTTGTTTGTATTATTAAATTATTTAAAATTCTGTAATTCAACATTAAATTAAGCCAACATTCGAAACAATGAAAGCCAAACAACAGAGAGCTCACTTCTAAAACCGCATATAGGTTGATAATAAATAATAACAGAATAAAAAAAAGGCACTATTTTTTTTCAACTGAAAATGATCGGTATATACACCAATATACTGTTTTTTTTAAATTTCATATAAATTTGTTTGTCATGATAAACTTTATAAATTTCGTATGTGAAATGGAGTTTGTACGCCAGTGATACAGAAGCTATCTCTCGAGTCTGGTACATTTCACATCACAAGTCACCATAACTTCCCATTAACGTCAACCGCCGTGGGACAAAAGTTTATACGGTTAAGCGTGAAGGGTTTATGCTTAAGGTTTCGTACAAAACTAGTTTAGTTAATTCCCATACCTGGAAGCGCTCGTCGTTGGTAAATGTAAACATCCCAGAGGAGAGTATGTGCCAGTCCCTTCTGCGCACCCATGATATTTGCTGGAACAAAAAAAAACACAAAACATTAGATATCAAGATTAAAACAAGGAACTTTATTGTTTAGTTCAAATTAACTAAAGAAAGTGACATTTTAAGGCTTGTGGGTAGACTAACTGCTGAAAATAATGTGGTGGTCTGAGATACAATTTATTACTGGAGGAAAAGGAACGGTTTCAATGGAAGTAGCATTTTGTTGTTTTTAAGCGGTTTGCGCACCGAGGTAAAACTATATTACTTTCGCGTATTCATATGAAACACCCCAATCGAATTGTAAATTTTTCATATTTTTTTTGACCCATGAGTAATTCACAAAATATTTTTTGCAATTTCATCGATATAGAAAAATAATAATATTATGTTCTTGATTTGTGTAGTATATTATTTGGCTGTCTTTTTTATATATATCAAATTTATGTAGCTTAAAGTACCAGGACACGATAGCGTCAAAGCTTTTCGAGTCTCCTTCATCGCTAATGTTTTGAAAAGTTGAACTCCCTTACCATCGTTGCAGATGGAAGGGCGTGATCGCTACAGAGGTTAAAAACCAGCAGCCTTCCCCAACCGGGGGACACGAACAAGTTTCAAGGGGGCCAGAGAGAAAATATCAGTTTTGGGGAGCCACTTAATTAACAGGTCTTCTTCGTGTTGTTGCGCTTTGGGATAGTAATAGTTATTTTTAATTATGACAAACATTTTGAAATAGCGGCGCGGTGGCTAAGTGTGATATTTTTTTATCTTTCAGATAAATTCGTTAACTTTAATTTATTATACAAACATCTGCAAGGGAAACATTTTTATCTCAAAGTCTGTTACTAAGTCATTCTTGCTTTACTAATAAAACTTATACTTTATGGATATTAGATGTCACGAGCTTATGCAAACTAGACGCTGAAGTATTTGAAAGTTTTTTTTTTTTGACTTAACATATTATGCACGTTTTACATTATAGAGTCGTCAATTTTTTTCAAATATCGCATATTCATAAACCTGGAAGATTTGCCAGATGAGACAGCTTAAAAAAGAACAAACAACTTACAATGTAACATTTTCAACGAAACGTTTTTTCACGGATACCGTGCGATCTTTTTACATTATATTATACAATCACTATGCATTACAAGACTAACATTAATAAATCATGATTATAATCACATGAGCGCTAAATTAGAAAACTTTTAATTTAAGTAAAATTCATACCGCTATGTGAAAAATTACTTATTTTAAAAGTGCCGTAATAAATCGCCGATAATTGCCAAAGCGGGCATTACGTACGTAGATAGACCAAAGAGTTGTAATAATAAAATCGCTTCATTCAAAGTCTTCCTTTGCAAGTCGTGAAAGAGCCATTTATGTGAATTACACTCAAGTCATAAAATTTTACTTAATGAGTCACTAAATCACTAAATAATATTTAAAATTAAGATTAATACCTTGTTTAACCAAATATTGCGAAGGCATGCATGTCATTAAAAGTTTTAATGCGTTAATTTAATATATGGGCTGTTGTAATCTCGTTTTTAATAGCAAAGTGTGATATTAAAATATTATGCAGTAGGTAAGTAAAATGGATGCAACATTTTTCCGTTGAAAATTTCAATCATAGTCAGGTGATCAAAAAATTGTTCGGTTGGTATTTAAAAGAATAATTTAAAATGAAGATGTACCTAAATAAATACAAAAGTATATTTTTACTTTGACTAATCAATATATAAAATTACTAGTGTATGAGTTTGCCGACGAGCGCTAAACAGGGTACAAAAGATATTGTTTTTTGTTTAAGTTAAATTAGATATGTTTAAAAGTAAGAGGGCAAAAATGACAACAAGACGTTGAATTTTTTAAGGTTGCGTAAAATTTCAGATGACAGTTAAGCACACCAAGCGCGCGATTGCACACACACAACAGTGAAGAGTGACTGACAACACAGTGAAGGTGTGATTATTTTGATTGCTGTGAACAATTTAAGTACGTTTGCGTAGTTCGTCTACACATTTTTGCTCTTGAGCACACTGTGAATTGCTAAAATAGACACTGTATACATTAAGTAAGTGCATTCATTAAATCTTACTAATGTAAATTAAAGTAAATCTAGCCGAACTTTAAGGAATTTTCTCAAATACTACCGACAAAAAAAATGAATCACACTGTACATCGGTACGTCGTTAAATATTATTTCCTTAAAAGGAGAGAAGCAGTAGCGTAAATATAACATAAAGTTCCCTTAAGGTCCTTGTAAAAGAATAATCACAGTAAAATTGTAAAAAAATTAATAAGATTACGACGGCTCCATCAAGTTAAAAAAAAAGAAAAAAATATTATCATAAATTAATCATATTTAAGGAAATTGATTATGTACCGTACAAAACAAATAACATAATATTCTCACCCCTCTATCAGCCTTGTGTCTGACGGGGCAGTGAAGAAAGGCTGTCGATCCCAGTTGAACTGTTACATTGGTGACAGTGTTGTTGTCCAGCGCCGGCTCAAGACGTTGAAATTCGTCGAAGCCGTTGTACCACAGCTGTTGCCAATCGCCGTCGCGACGCCCTGCGTCATCTGTCAAAGAAAACAAATCATTTGACATTACATGAATAGTACTCGCATAACATCACGTAGTTGTTTTATTTAAGTTTAATAAATTTCCCAATAAAGTTTTTCATTTAGTATTTTTTTTATTTATATTGTTCCAGATGGTCGTGCTTCTAATTAATACTTTTGTACTGTAGTCACTACGGTTTTATTTAAAATTGGAAACCGTTACACTTACCGTTCTAATTGCGTGTTTTTTTTAAATGCGTACCAACAGGTTTATCATGCTATTTTTTACACTTACTTATTCATCATTTATTTCATTTGTTTTTGTATTATCACATTGCAATGTCGTGCTAAAAGCTTGTTTGAGTACGAAGCATAAAAATTTACCTACGTAATATAATTCATATAAGAGGAATGTCTTTGTAGACGTACGATGATTATAATTTTACTGTTAGAAAACCTAAAGTTACCCGTTAAAATTAGGGTTATGTCGGGTGCAAATCTCTGTCTAAGCACAATTTTTAACGTTTCCAAATTAAGAACGTGGCATATAAACTATATATCACGGCTTATATGGAAAAATATTGATTGTATTAGTTACTATAATAAAATTTATAATGCAATAATTCTCTCATGTCATTCTGGTTGTCAATTGTGCTAATTTCTACTTTGGTCATAATTTTCAATTACAGAACTGTAATTTGTGAGTGTTACATGTTCCGAGTGAAGCCGGGTAATAATACATTATAACGGGGGCAAAATTTTAACAAATTGACCTGTTATAATAAGGCCATCCAATTCTGGACACTTTTTGTGATTCTGAAATTTCAGAAAATTTGGGATTGAGAAATTTTTGAATTACCAAATGGGAAAGACGCGAGACTTTTTTAGCTCTTCCCTGATTTTTCAAATCCAAAAACCCAGGAATATACGGAATTTCCAAAATTTAAAATTTTTGAATCTTTTTTTTAGTTCATTCGCGAGTTTTAACAATTCCTTCTAGTTCAATATTTTCAACAATGTTTCTAGAATTTTTATAGCAGTTTCAGTCCGGGGTCCATTTCGGGGTCAGAAAATTGAACGAAATCCTGGAAATCGAGGCCCTAGTTCCATGATATTTGTTTGAAATCCAATTTGTTAAATTTAAAAGAAAACTATTTTTGGTAGCGATATAAGGCAACCGACTTTACTTAACATTCCCTTACATTAGTGATTCAGCTATGGAACAGTCAAAATGAAAAATAATTTTAAATCAATATACCTGTAGTCTGTTTCATTTTGGAAAAAAATAAACAAAGAAATAGATATTGTTATTTTCATGTTGAAAATATGTTTTTGGCTAATATAAACAATAAATGAATCAGAACATTCAAGGTTATTTAAAATTGATAATTAACACGCAAAACAAATTTAATCCAAGTTGCGTTGATAATTTTAGTAAGAAAATATCATGTAAATTATTATTTATTTTTAGATTGTAACCTTCTGACAGTTTTTATGCAACAAACAAGCTATATTTTTTTTGTATTAGTCAATTTCACGTGAAATATAAATGCCCATATTATTGAAAATAAAAATGAAGATTTTTGCAATGACAAAAAGTAATTTTATTTTGTTATAGGGCTGTGAATTGAAAATAACTTTTTCACTATCTAGTGAACGTACTATGGACACAGTGCGCTTCAGCTTTACATACATATTTTTTTCAAAATAAAAAGTCGAAAAGTCAAAACGAACGTATCGGAAAAACTGTTCAAAATTTGATATTTACGTATATGTGAATTAAACTGTACATATGAACTTTTCGATAAACAAAAATAAAAATATTAACGATGTGAAAAAGTTTTACCCGTTTTTACGAAACAAAGTACAACGTTCGCATCAGTGTATTTTTTTTTATTTTTAAAATTTTAGTAAATATTGTATTAATTGTAAGTTTGAAAAATAGTCATCCAAGATTGGCATGTAACGCATTTTTATATTTAAAAAAAATGCATTTATTTCAATGATTAACAAAATTATACTAAGCCGTAAATTACTTAAAATGATTTTTATTATGTAAAATACATTATTTTCAACGAAAAAGTAAATTTAAAAAATATTTTTGGCATTTAGAGTAGACATGCGACTTTAACTATCGCTATTGTTTGACTAAAATTTTTGAATGAGATTTTTATTGTATTCAGTGGATACATGTTGCTAATATTTATCTCTTTTCTGGTTTATGGGTCAAACCAAAGCCTCCTACAGTTAACAAGCCATGCTGCACAGTTGGAGACATGGTATTTTTGTAGACGTTTTAAGTTATATTAAATCTTAAAAAACAGTTTAATTTTGTAGTAAATTACAGTAAATTTTGTTACATTTGTTGTCATTGTTTCCAATACTGCTAGAGAATTCGGACAAATTTGACAGGAGAGACAAAAAACAATATTACTGCAAAAATAAAAAGTTTTTTACTTACGCTTGGTATTGCAATACCATAAATATTTTTAAATACGAAAGTGTGCTAATGATATAAAAAATCGCAAAAAATAACTAAAGTACTTTTATTTAAAAAATGAAAAATGTGCTCTTGCAATATTGGTAACTAAATGTAATGTTACTCGAAGACTGGGTGTTTGTAATGTCAATTCACATCATTTCCTCTCCTCCCATTCTTCTGATACTTTAATAACTGGGTGCAGCAATAGCGATTAGTCAACCACTATTCCTGTTCCACTAGCCTTATCCTTCTTTCCCTACTACTCACTTTGAAAAAAGTGAGGTTGAGCGACTGAACAATAAACAGTTCTCGTAGAAAAAAAGTTCTGTTGAGATACTTCCATTAGGAAGCCATGTGCTCATGGCCATAGCGGACATGGATAAAAAAAATGTTACGTAAAAATGCAAAAGGGTCATAACACCTATTGTATAATATTTAATAAATTCGTAGTTAAAATGAAGTAATTTACGGTTTTAGCATTTGAACTGCAAAATTACAGTTTGTCACTTGAATACTGTAAAGAGAGAAAGATTTCTTAGACAATTTAAAAGCATTCCATGACAAAAGTCTACAAATATGTATAACTACAAAGAGACCGTCCGCCCTCTTTTCATTAATTAACCAAGTTCACTGCAGCCTCCTTCCTGTGTTTGCATAGGAAAACTTTTCATTTTACAAATAGAGAAGCTCATCGCAAAGACAGACTTCAGTGGGCTCCGTCATACTTCGCTTCGTTGCAAAGGGTTCAAAAAGTACAACAAATAAGTACTTTCTACTGAGTCAAGCTCAGAAAATGGCGTGCCAAATGAAAAAAATAAAACACGACAAATGCTTCAATATAATAAGGTTATTTTTTAAATTCAATATGAAGTATCTATTGAACAATACACTACTTTGTTCTTTATTTTTAATTAAATGATATTATATTTTTTAAGTTTTTATGAAATGTAATTTGAGCAATTCTGCATGAAAGGTATCTAACAAAACAAATCAATTCGGTTTTCGAGATCCGTACATTACTTACTTGTTCCTAAAAATGTCTATGAACATCAAATGTTGAAAAGAAGAGAAACTTGCAATGAAAATAGAAAGGTGAGATGAAAACTAAAGTTTGAAAATCTTTACATATCGACTGTTGAAAGAAAAAAGATCGTCGACGCATTTTTTCGAAATAGTTTATTTTCGATCATCACAATGTATATGTTTATGAATATACGTTCTGTTAAAAGGAAGTTAAGCTGCAAATGCTGAATACCTAAATTTTGCTTTTATGTATGAAAAAAAGAGAGCATTTAAATATTGCGACCAAGAAAAAACACTTTTCTTAAATAATTTATTGATTGAGTATTTACTCAATCAATAAATTTGCAATTTAAATATTTACATACAACACTAGATAATTAATCTTAGTGCAATTAAGATTTGTGTTTATTTAATATTTAGAGTTTTTCGTGCCTCCTGTAAATTTTGTTCTTTGGGACTACATTCTTTTGCCTATCTACAGACGATATGCATTTTAGATATTGCTAAATATTATTTTTTTATATCTAATGCCTTGATAAAACTGGCAGTGACTTTATTACAATTATTCAATAACAAGGTAAAGCTAGAATTTTTTTTAGTTTCACAAGAGTTACTTAATACAATTGATCGCTTTTTCAACATCGCAAAATTGCTAGAACTTTCGTTAATATAACATAATATAGTACACGCTCTTGGATGAATTTCATCTTACAATACTTTGCGTTATTAAAAAGATGCATAGTCATGTATGGCTTTGTGGAACTGATAGTATTTAAGGTTTTATAATAAATCTTTTTACCCAACAACTGCAATTTAATAAAGCAATAAAACAGAGTTTACTGGCCACATAGCTACAGATGAGGTAACTACGTCAAAGTGTGACTTTCTATACATTTTTGTACGTATTATGATTATTAAAGAAAACTTTAAAACGATGAAACAAAACCCTGAAAATTATTGACTGTAAAAATTGTAAAAAAGGTGAATAAATTAGATTTTCTTCTTTACCTTAATTATTTGTGCTTAACTGAAATTTGAAAGTGTACCATAACATTTCTTATTTTTAACAATACTAATAATTTAACTGATTCTATAATATGTGACTTTTAATAATTGAAGTCAACCATTTTACTTTTTGAGTGATGAATTATTTTTTACTAAATTAGGCTTTTTCGTAAATTTTAATTATCTTTTTCTATTGCTACACACAAAAATGTAAAAATATTTTTTTTATACAGATCAGTCTGGGTAGAATACTTCTTATTATTACTATTCATAGTATTTTTTTTTGTAATTTTAAAACGCATAGTTATTCACTCCTTATTTTAATAATTTTCTAGAAGCTGCAATTTTAAATGTGGGACTAGATATTTTGCTGCTTTCATCTGTGAGCGCTCTACTGAGGTCGATCTTAGGAAGTAAATCGACCCAAAATGGAATTTTACGTTCAATATTATATGTGCATTTGAAACAAGCAATAACAATAATTTCACTACCAAAAATCACTGATAAATGTGTGTAGTATCCATATCTGAAGATATAACAATAATTCAATCAAAACCATGAGAATGGCACCAGATGAAAGATGACAAAATACCTCGCCATTCTGATAAGGTGATACTCTTCAAATGGTTCGTTTTTACTGAGCGAGGCATTGATATACATATGTATTCACTTTGTTTATTTACCTTTATTTAGCAGTTATGAAATCAAAAAAGTTTATGTAAAAGTTCACTGTGCACCACTGCCATAGACTCGTCTTTCTACGTAGAGAGGGCCCGAGTTCATAAGTAAATACTCTCTCTACCTTTGGAAACTTCAATCGTTTCTTCAAACTCTGCGCGTCCGTATATATTGTGCATGCAAATGATTTTTGACGAGTTTTCTGAATAGTGTATTTAGTGATAGCTCCGCGTCTCACATCACACTGATGTTATTTCTGCCCGCTAAAGATAATATGAGGCTTCTCCGTTCCTATTACGCTGTTAATTATATTTCGTAAATTAATTAAGTTCGCGCTGAGGCTCCCATGGGTACGTAGGTAGAGAAAAGTTGCTTAATTAACTTACGCTCATTTGTATTCTAGCATTAAATTTCAGACGTTTCAAAAAGTACCATCGAATTTTCATTTTTAATTTGACAGAGAAATATTTTCTTTTCTAACATTCCGCGTTTACTAACTTTGCTGAAACCATTGCTTAGAGCATTTATTTTTTATCAATGTGAAGCATATGACCTCTTTATGGAATTATCTTAAGAGCGGTTTTTTTACGATAACAATTTGTTTCTCAGTCGTTCAACCTCTCTTTGCCAAAGAGAGTAGTAGAGATACAAGTATAAGGCTGGGACAGTACTAGTTGTTAACTAAACGCTATCACTACGCCCAGTTATTCAAGGATCGGAAATGGTGAAAGGGACACCATAAACACCCATGCCTTCGAATAGAAATCGATAAATCGATCGGAAACATCTGTCCTTACCGACACTGAAACCAGTAAAGCTTAGCACGGAAACCCACAACGATATAATGAGATTTTTTTTATAAATAACCAGAAAAAATGACCAAACTTCAATGAGAGCAAATTTCATTATTGTTTTGCGTCAGATTTGGTACAAAAACATGTTTTATTTTTCTTCGATCATACTAATTGTCATTTTTATTGCATTTTTTGTGCTATAAGGAGCATTGAAAGATAATTTTCTTTATAAAACACACTATAAGAAAGCTTTAAAAGTAAAACTATTGCAAAGTCGTCAAAAACAGATTGTAGAAAATTTGCATTTAGCCATCGTAAAAGGAAGCGATGCAATTTACGAACTTGAATGAAAACAAATTTAGCTGACTACATGGATTATTAGTTAAAGCAATTTGAACGGGACGTTTCATCCGATGTTAAATTTCCTTTCGAACAGGACGTCCAATAGCTGTCAACGATAAATGGAATTTAGTGGCAAACGAAAAGCTTCCATTTTGGCGGTAAAAGGTTACGTATGGCTTTTGTTCCATAAAAGAGGATATGTCTTTATGTGTTTTGGGTTTCTTTTTCAATCATTTACTCGTATACAATATCTGAAACGATTTTGTACTTGGAATATAAGATATGTTTAAAGCGAAAGGTTTTCAGGTGACTATTTATTATCTGACAGTACAGTTGTTTTGTTAGTATTTTTTTTACGATTTGTATTTAAGTTTTTTTTGGATCATGTTTATAGGATTTTTTAGTACCTACACTATAATTTATATTTATTATAATTAAACTGTAAATTTTTGCTTGACTAACAATAAAATCACTTTTTTGACCATGCTTACATTGAAGCGTATGAATTTTTGTATAGATCATCTCAACGTTAGTCGTTTTTATTTAAATTGGTTGTTGTAAATAATTGTAGTGAAAATTATCTTTTAAGTACAGAGTTAAGATATTTTAATAGGACTTTGGAGAAAAAGCAGTTGACCTCTTGATATTTTATTGTTTTGGTTTTACGCGTGTAGTAAAATGTTTTTTTTTATTATCATTTTGTTCGTCTTTCTAATATGTTGCAGTTACAATAATATCAATATACATCTACTTGTTATCAGAACTGCTCCATTTAGACACAATGAACACATTCAGCTCCGGTTCAAATCAAATAAAACTATCACGTCTGCCCATCTTATTTTTGAAGAATTGTATTTTTTCTTAATGACTTACTTAAAGTTCTATAACTATGAAGCCACAATATCAAATCAAATAAAACCTTTTGTGGTTGTTTGAAAGACTATAATTATTAAATTATCTGTGGCGTTGTAGCAGAATTTTTTGTTATGGAAAGCCATATAGCAATGTTTACACATGTACCGAGTGTCACTCTTTTTCTGCGTGGCGCATACTTTGCAGTTGCAATTGTGTTTATTTTTTTTTTGCTGATACTATTAACAGCAAAATATTTTTAGAAATTCTTTTTCACGGAATATTTAAATTTACAATTGAAAATTAGCTAGATGACTGCTCCATCGTCTGATCTTCAAAATGACAAAGGGACGCATCAAATGCGTTATAATATCCATAATTTTGGTTGATAAAACAAGTAACAATTTAAAAAAATTAAAAGACTGGTTTAAAATGATTTTAGTATCTGCTATATCTTGGGTTTTATAAAAAAAAATGTTAAATACCACAATTATGGCTGTTTTTGAAAGCATAGCGCATCAAGTGAAAACACGGTTCCGGGACTCAACGCCCGGCTAGTTTATCACGTGAAAATACGGCTCCGGGATCTGACGTATAAAAGATGTACAAAACATTAAACGTACATTTAAGCTAACCGAACTTTTTTACTTCAGAGAGTGCTTTTTACACGCGAAACGTCTCTATTGATTAGCATACAAACATCCTACAACTAAATTAACAAATTTAAAATATTTTGTCAAAGTAAATTATTACATTTGACAATTACAAAAACAATAAGACAACAAACAGTCTTACCCCAAATTCACAAGCTTCTTTTCATTCAACTTTATTCTTGCGTTTTAAGAATGGTATAATTAAAAAAGCATTTATGTCAATATCTAATGTAAACTTCCAGTGAATCGTTGAATAGTTACATCTAGTAAATAAAAATGATTACATACACTCTTGAAAAAAAGGTAAAAACAACCGTAGAGGTATTCTTAGGTGTAACCTAGATAAGATTCAGCTTCTGTTTCAAAAAGTTATACAGAAAAAAAAGTCCACTTAATCACTTATGTGACTTAGATTGTATGTATGCTTATTTTTGCATACAACGTATACAGTATTTACCAAGCGCTTTATTTTTATGTAACAAAACCTAGTCAAAAAACGAAATGTTTTTGTTATTTTTACATCTTTAAAAGCACTTTCTAATAAATCTCAACGTAATTTGTCAGTTTAACAATTTAAATATCTATAAATTTGTTGTCTGTTTAAAGCATATTGAATAAGATCTGAAATTATCAATTGTCTTACCACTGGGCTGTGTAGGTGGTGTCAGCAATGCGGGCGGCAAGCAGAGCAACAAAAGTGCTAAGGGCCCCATGCCGCCCTTGCACTTATTGCGGCGCCCTTTACGCGCCGCCTCTGTTACTCTGAAATACAGAAAAAAGTACATTAAAAATAAGTTCATTTAAAAAGTCAATAATTGAATTAATTTAGCCGTATTTTCAATTTTATTATTATTTATGATTTCTGTACTAAAACATTCATCGCGTACAAAGTAAAATTCCAAATATTATCCATTATTGTATTTTCCCCGTGTCATTATAATGTCAATACAGTTAATTAAGAGGCTTATTGGTGATTTTTCAAACAGAAGTAACCTATAAAAATAATTATTTTTTCCAAGGAAACAGATAAAAGCAATGTAATAATTTTCAAAAAACAAAACATTTAATTTGTAGCAGTGATGCCATTTCCAACATTCACAATCAACCTGAAAAATGTAATTGGTAAAATAGAATCATTGTTAATGAGAACTTCTCAGTCCCAAGAAATACATTGTCGTTAGATATTTTGGAAATTAAAAAAAGGAATCAAAGCTCACTATCACTTAATATTTTGGAAGGTCATATGCAAAGTTGCAAATACATAATATTATATGAAAAGTTACAAAGATAACAAATACAAGTGAATAAGCTTTATAAAAATAAATAAATCATATTTTTATATTTTAAGCACCATGGCCTCTCTCACAAAAAAAACTTTACCAGCGTCAAAACGTCATATTTCTGACAAAAAATAGTTAGTTAACAGTAAAAAACGAATATAATGTTTCACGAAAAATCATTATTAATAAATATTAGAACCATTTAAATGTTTCATTATTTTTTAAAAAATCTTTGGAGAACTGTTTAATAATAGTAATCATCCACTTTTATAACGTAATATCGTATTACACAAATTTCAAATATACTTATTGATTGCCGTTATTAAGAAAGTAAATATTATTTTGTTAATATGAGTTGAATAATAAGTAAACATTCATATCTCATACATTTTTCAAGTAAGTAAGAATATGTTTCTAAATTTATTTAGTGACAATTAAATATTTTTTAATCTACGACTGCTTAATAATACCAAAGCATTCAAGAAACATTATCTTTTATTTTCGATGACAGGTAATTGGTTTTATATTTCAGCATTACTCTGCGTAATATTCACGAATTTGCATATTAAGGGATTGTCATTTAAGCTTCATATTTGAAGGGTTTCCTATTCTCAGTTTGAATATAAACGTGATGCTTTGTCAACTTTTTTATAGCCATTACTTCAACGTATTTATTTTGTATCTTCATAGTTTAGTTAAATTATGATACTTATTTGTTAATTATATGTAAAAATTGATAAAAATGTTAAAATAAATTTATTATCTTTACGAATTAATGAGAAAAAATATTGTTATTAAAGACTGTTAAAAGCATTCCCATAAAAAATTTGTGAAAAAAAATATAACATATTTTTCTTTATTTCAGTTGTAAATAAAAATGTAACATAATAAAAAATAATCGTATTTTTAACCGTACTGACAAAAAGAAGTAAGTAAGTGTGTTACATTTACAACGTAATTCTTAGATACTAACTCCATCACCAGGAAAAAATCAGTCAGTGTGTTTATTGCAATAGTTTGGCATAAGCAGCATTTTTCTTTTAGTGATTTCAATTGTCTACAAACAAAGAATGATCATTGTATTTATTTGAAAAATATTCATATTAAAAAACGTTTTTTTTTATGTTAATGCTGACATGTATTTTTAAATAATATTATTTATTTACATTCAAACGACACACAATTTTCCACCATTGGTTAACCTAAATATATACATATATATTTACTTTTTACCGGAACGATGAAAATATTATACAATACTAGGATTTGGCAGTTTTTGTAGCAATGGCAAAAAAACGAATATGGGTCATTACTTTAATGGAAAACGACTGACGTAAATATTTTGTACAAAGAACGCATGGCATAAATAAAAGCATTTTTTGAAATAACCCCATAATGCTCATTTCATTCTATTTTATCACGGTCATCAATCATTTTTCCAAAGAGTCGCCTGTCAAACAAAGTGATTATCCCCGGCTTTTTGATATAAAAGCAACATTGTCATACATCATTTGGACAGAAAGTCAAAAAGCCAAATCAGAGGTTAACGCCACCGTCATTTCTTCAAAAAGCTAACTCTTAATGATAAGTCATTATAGGTTAATAACATACAGGTGACTTATCAATCTAATCGATTTACTTCGTAAAGTTTTTCAAAGCACACAAAGCATAGATTATAGAGAAATTATTCTTTCCTTAACGAGACACCGAAAAATAGCTTAACTTTTATGATTTTTCTAGCTTATGATTTCGTTTAACTGTTTTAAGTGTAGTGATGATTTCAATGCAGCCAGCAACATAATATTGTTTGTTTTTATTACTGTGTTTTAAATTATTGATTACTTAAAATCGTTAAATCTTTCCAGTAATTGTTAAACAAGATAGTAAAATATTCTTTAAAAAACTTTAAAACATAAGTAAACCATTTTTTAAATAATTTTATTTAATTAATAATTTTAGTTTCATAGTCTATTTATCAAAACTATTTAAATTTAATTGGTACATAATTATTTTTATGTTACTATCAGTAAGAAATTTTCATGATGATTACACGTTGAAAAAAAAAAACTTTAAGATCGAACATTTTTTTGGTTATATTATACCTATTAGATAAGTGACGGGAAAAAAAATCAGTTGTTTGTTAAATACTTCTAACTTGCCAAACTTGCTCTACTGAATTATCTCGTTTAATCATTCCGATAGAAAACATTTCATTTATATTTGGTAGTGTCATATAAACAGCTATTTATTAAAAAAATAAAATCAACAAAGGAATTACATTATCTTCATTTACTACCGATAATATACCACGAAAAGAAGTCTAAAATTTCATTAAAATGCATGTTCACTTGTAATAAGATTTTTTTTAATGTTCTGTGCAAACAGTGGGAATCATTAAGCATTATTTAGCTTTATTCAAAGAGAACAGTTTTTTTATGATGGTTATCTTAAAAATTAAGCATTTAAAAATAAAATTGTAAATATTTTAATTTATATAAAAACAAGAATAAAACAACATTAAATCAAAATTTATTTGAAAAAAAAAACAAATATTTACTTTAAAAATGTTTTAATTGTCGGTTTTTTTGTAAAAAAAAGACGAAATATTTAAAAAATATATATAAAAAATACAATAGGTGTTACTGCACAACTTAAAATATGATTATTTTCGATATCATTTGTGAATTCATTACAATCTAGCGCTATTTAATTCTAATAATGTTTATTAAATACAAACAAATTTCAAAGCTTTAATTAAATTATACTTTTAAAACATATAGATTTTATTCGCATTAATAAAACATAAATGCTTATTGGTACATGGAAGTATGTATTTTCACTTTGATGGAACGATAGAACTTGTTTTAGAATTACTTTTTCAAAAATAAAAAGCGAAAAACAAAACTATGTTTAATTCAGACTGAATGATATTTTGACGCGAGGCGTAAAAAAGTTCAAATTTATAATACTTCATATTTATCTACTCGACATAAAACACACAAAAGGTTGAGTATAATAAACTATCAAAATGTACGCTAAATTTCACTCTCACACTAGGGAAAATATAAAAGTTGCTTATAGTATGTTTTTCTTGCGCACATAATATATTTAACGCCTTACTTTATCAAATCTTAAAAATGTAAAACGTTTCGAGGATAAAAATATTGAAGTTTTTAAATTTAAAAAAGTAAAACAAAAAACTAATGACAGCTATCTTAGACAACGCTTTATATAATATTTCTGTATACATACTATTTGTAGTACATATGTAAACATATATTATGACTCAAGAAAAAGTCACTTAAGTTTTGGTTTTTATTATAGTGCCAATAGTGTATCTTTGCTAAAATAAGAATTCCGATAAGAGCAAGTCATTTCAAAAAGAACATTGAATAAAAGTGGAAATAGTAGATTTGAAACATGAGAGAAATATGTTTAAATATATAATTTTCTTTGTGCAATTAAAAGTGTCCAAATATTATGCAATCTGACCCAACATTTCAAAACTCGTATTTGAGATTTGAATGCTAATATGAATCTTATGTTTTTACGTTTTCTATAAAAAATACACCTGGCATAATAAATAGATCTGTATATCGATCTTAATGTTGTATACAACATATTTATTGTTATATTTATTGTTATAATATTTATGTTTTTTAACAATGATTTTACTGCTTGAGACAAAAATAAATATAATCACATAAAAATTACAAATATTACACATCAAACACATGCAGCTATAGCAAATATTTTATGTAAATTGAAAGTGCACATTTTTTTATTACTCAAAAATATTTTCACTATGTTTATGAATAAAAAAAAATGTTGTTAAAGAATGTTCAATGAAGAAACTAAGCTCAAATATGATGTATTTTTATCAAACTTTTTCAAAAATCTCTAGCTAACAGAATAAGTATGGGTATTGTTTACCAATAAAACTTTGTCTGTATACGATTTTGCAGAGTTTATATCTTACCCACTTATACGTACAATAATATCCAAGCTTTCATAATATTTTCAATGTGTGAATGGTAGAACTTCAACAGATGGTGTCAAGTTTACACGAATGAATTCTGAAGAGCTTTTAGGACGCAGTCCATCTCCAGAAAAACTACACGACCGACCTTCGAGCAAAATACAACAGCAATAATATTCCGTATCCCTGTATATTTCACACAATATTTCATGTTGATTTTTTTTATTTATGTTACTTACTTTTTATGTATTCTTGTAATAAAAATGACCTTGAAATATATTTTTATAGTAAATTGAATTTATAATACTATTTTTATAGTTTTTTCTCTTTGTGAGTAATGAAGTTGTTGGCTTATACAATTATACAATTATAGCAAATATACGCTTGAAATACAATTATTTTCAACAACAAAAACTGTCGATTTATTATAAAACGGTCGGTAATTCATCACATCACCATTTATTTAGGTAATTATTTAAACTCTTCAATAATAATTAAAGCGACCAATTTAAACAATTTGATGCTCTTTTAATAACATCACAGATGCCAGACACTTCAATAGCATACTGATATATTAAAAAAAAGAAAACATCTTTTGAAAATCCTAAACATTACAAAGCTTCATGAAAGTATTTTATAATGGAAACAAATTAAATGGTCAGAATTTAAATCAATTTTTGGTCATAATAAAAATATGAACGGTCAGAATAAAAATGTTATACGGTCAGAACATTTAATAACAATTTTGGTTTATGAGTTAGGTTAGATTTTTTTTTAATATCATTTAAATAATGACTATTTATTCTGATTATTTAATATAAATTCTGACCAATGTTATTTAATTTCTGACCAGAAAAATACGAGCCTTTTATAATTATATTATAAATTAAATTAAATTTTAAAAAATCTTAGTTGTAATTTTTGATCAATAGATAAATGTTGCATCAATATGCTACTTTCAATATACTACCCACAAACCTCTTTTGGGTTGTGTCTATAGTAAGTTTTTTTTTTCGATATTTTAAAAGTGGTTAAAACACCAGAAAGCTTACTTAAATTTCATGTGAAAATTACAAAACCTCCCAGAGAAAAAGTTTCTATTCACGAATGAAATTATATAAATTAAATCAATAGCACGAGTAAGGAGAAAAAAGCGTCTGGCAAACCTCGTAATACAGTCGAACGAATATGTCAAAATATTCGAGAAGCAGAATCCGTGCGACAATGCCTTTATTTCCAATGAAATTTCTTTTTTACCATCTGTTTATTTATACTAAACGGTTTTGCAGACTTACTATATTTTTTTACGTTGAAATTTATTGTGTATGTTGCTAATATTATTTATCTTTATTTTTTTAAATCTAACTATATTCCATAAACAAAAATATTACCATCTGTCATCATCTTCATCAAAAATGTAGATTTTGATTATGAATATGAATATTATCAGAAAAAAGATGATTATCATTTGTTTTAAATATTTTTATAAATTTAAGCGAAATTTTAAATTTAGAATGATTAAATACAATAATATGAATGCGAGATTTTTTGACAGTTTTGATTTTTGTATGTGACCAAAACTATAAAACAGTGGAAAAAATATAAGGGAAAACAATTAGAGAAAGATTTTGGTGTTATGGAACGCAGTGTGGGTAAAAAGTGCTTTCTTTTTCTGGTGATTAGTGAGCATAAGAAAGAAATAATTTCATGCGAATTGATTTACAATTTACTGAATGCTGCTTATTAATTTTTTGAGTACGAAACAATAAAAACATTGGTGATTGATGATCTTTTATTTTATTTAAAAAAACTGTGAAATTCTTCATTTAAAAAAGGATAACTTGCTATGATAAGAAAATGATCTTTTTATTTAAAGAATTGTCATTTCTATAACAAGACCATTCTTTATGAAAATCAACACAAATGATTTTTAGTCCAAAAATAATATTTACACATATTATTGTTTGCTAATTTTTGATGTATCTTCTTTTTTTTCATATCCACTCCCTAGTCGGAGCATATGGCCACCACATGAATCCTCCAAGATTATATGTCTTCTGCCAGTCTTCTTGCTTCCTCCTAGCTCCACCGAGTACATCCTTGTTACAAAAGTGGTTGTAACTATTCTTTTGCCGTTGCTAATTTTTTAAACTGTATTACGGTTTGCTTAATAGGTAATAATTCTCCGTGAATCAAGGCCATATTGGTTATAATTGGAAATAATACCAATGACAACTCGTTGTCTTTCCAATACATAATTGTTAAGCTTTCTGAATATTGTTCAACATTTTTGGTACGCTCAAGTAATGTTATATTTATCTTATAAATAAGACATTTGACTTTGTGTAATGTTATCTTTTATGAAATAATGATTAAGACATAGATAAGTCTCACCTGTATATTAAACAAATATTCATATTGTAAACAAAAACAAATCAAAGTGGCATAATGAATTCGATGTTGTCGCCCAGACAGATATCGTGTTACATATTATATAAAAGATCACGTTAAAAATTTGAGTGGTCTTCTCAGATAAATGGATACTTTAATTATATTGTGGGCGCCTGTTATACCATATACCTATTTAATTAATGAAAATATGAAATAAATTTGATAATCTCCTCTCTTGTTTATTGAGTTTTTTTATGATTGAAAACAATGTTAGTGACTTTTTATTGATTCAATGAATTTATTTGGTAATCTTAACGTGAGAGGAGTCTCTAATAATATGTCTTATGAACTATTATGCGGTAATGTTGTGGAAGTTCATTTTTATTTTAAAATTAAATATATCGGCTCTCTTATTCCACTTGTTGTGTCTGATGTTTTATGTCTGATGATGCTTCTCAAAGAGGTGAAACATGTGTCATATTTTTGAACATAATAAAATGAAGTAAGGTTAAATTGTATACTAATTATTGGTAATGTTACGATATAAATTCAACATCAGCTACTTGATAAAGCTGTTAAATTGGTTACTGGTGTAAAAACATTTGATAAAGTTATCATTGTTTTTCAGCTTGTTTCACTTTTTTATGAATTGATTAAATAAATTAATTATTATTGATTAAATAAAAAAATACCTTTATTCAAAGAAACCTTGTAAAAGGTTAACCTCACCTAATCTAACCGTTTAAATACTCATTATAATTAATTTAGAGCAACATATCATGTATGGTAAGTTTTTGCTGATATTGATGTACCAATTGTTCTTCTTTTAGTATATATATAATTATTATAAATTTTAAAATAATTCTTAATTTGTATGGTTAATTATAATTTAAGATATTCGTAACAAACCTCGTATTAATGTTTTAAATTTGGCGTATTCGATATAACAATCTAGAACTGACTGATAATGATGGAAAATAAAATTTAACCCTAAAATATTGCCAAAAGTGTCTGTTTGGAATTACACTTTTTAATTGATTGACCATTGACAAGCAGAGAAGATATTAAAAATCTTTTCCAATAATCTGTCGTCATATTGTCGTCGTACTAATTTTATAATATTTTAAGTTTGTTTACTTTTACAAAAAGCCATCAATTCCAATTAAGTCGCTTATTAAATTGAGTCATATATTTTTTACAAACCAATTATTCTCACATTCTCTAATGGCCATTTTTTATGAAAAAAACCATTATTCATAAAATAGAAAACAAACAATTTTTTCATAACCACTGATACTAATTGCTTTCTCTTCGTAAATATTTTAACTGGATTTTAATACGTTTTTATATGAATTACCATACCAATTTCATATTATTTTACATGTATTTAATTCACAAAGTCGTGTGTAAGCCAATTATGTTGGGAGAGTTTATATTAAAACGGTATTTTTACAAGAATTCGCTTTCAGAAAAACGCGGTCTTTGATTTTTTTTACTAGATGCTATCAATTGAGAAAGTTAACATTTTATCGAACAAAGTCACGCGAGCCGTTGAGCGATATTTTGTTTATGGCCTCTTTTTATTAAATAAAAATTAGTACTTACTTAGTTTAGCTTTCATAAACCTTTACGAGCCGCTTATTTCAGTATGATTTAGTGCCTCAACTCTTGTTTCTATCGACAGGTTAGGTAATATTTCAAATAAAATATTAGATAAAACTATCTGTTTTCATATAACATAATTATAACTCAATTCAATAAATTATTTATAGTCACTCCCACATTCTCAACATTTTGAAAGATTGTTTTGTAATACGACTAACAGGCTTGACAATTTATAAATATCAAAATGGTTATTTTAAACCTGTTTTGTGACCTTTAAATATGTTGAATAAATCCTTTAATATATATAACAAAAACAGTTTCTTTCAATATATATGAATGAATATAAGTCCAAAAAATGGACAACCATTTTAATTCATTCAGCCGAATAGACAAACAAAAAAGGTTTTCAATTTGAAATTCGATTGTATTTTTTTTTTTTAAATCATAAAATTGATATTTTATATAACTGGTAAATCAAAAGAAAATAACAATATTTTGGATGTCGAGACATATTTTTTTTTTACAATATTTTTAACAAAATTCAATCGGTCACTAAATACTTAAATATAAAGGCTCTTACGTAATCGAGTTTGACTCGTCTGATATAGAAGTTTGAAAAACCTTTTTTTAATGAAGCACTAAGTTTTACAATAAAAAAAAAATGAATTTAAAATAAGCATACAACAAACAGTTGCATTGTTCACTATACTAAAAAGAATTGTTCATTTTATATGAGATATTATTGTATGTATTATGTGATAACTAATAATATAATATTTATTTTATTTTATAATAATATAGATTTTTTTTGAAAAATTTTCTAAGCAACATTGCTGTTTCATTATCTGCAATTCGTTTTTCACTTCTTTGAGAAGAAACTTCAGAACGTCAGGTTGACGGAAGTAATACAAACCGTAGAATAACAAAGTAATCAATTCAAATTTAACATGAAAAATGATTTTTCACAAAGTTACCGCTCAATTCATCGCAAATAAAGTAAGTTTTTGTTTTCTTATAGAGTTAATATATCCATCGTATTATTTTCTTGTTTTTGTAGTAACATTGTTTTTACTCCTGTTTTCAAGTATTTTTTCTTCAAAAATCTTTGCATCAAATCTTCAATTGAATATGCTTTAGGTAACTATATAATAATTTGCTTTCAAGTATGTAATAATCTTCATTTCCTTACGCAAACAGTACGAGATAGTGTTTTATTTTTTAATATATACTATTATCGGAACAAAAAATAATAATTATTTCGATCAAAGTCAAGTTCACAAATTCCTGTTTTTTTCTTTGTGATTTTTTTTAACCATGTCCGCTCCCAATGTGGAGCATATGGACTCCTAATGGAGTTTATCTCAACAGAAGTGTTTCTACGAGATCTGCTTGTTACTCAGTTGTTCAACCTCTCTTTTTCCAAAGAGAGTAAGGATAGAAGGATAGAGCTAGGACAGGACTAGTGGTAAGCTAATCACTCTCGATACACCCCTTTCATAGGCTAGGATGGGTGGGAGGGAGGAATTCAAGACATCACATAAATCCATGCCGCATAAATCGATTGAAAAATCAGTTTATAAGACTGTCGTACTGAGATTTGAACCCGTGCCCTCCGTAACCGAAGTCAACAGTGTTGACCACTCAGCCACACAGCCGGATTTCTTTGTGATAATTAAGTAAAATAATTGTCCAACATATTTGAAAAACCAACCAACGGATTCAATTTTATAATATAATATAACGTTGGGTATAATTGTTTTTAACTGATATGAAAAAAAGGTCACGACGAAACATCTATAATGATGCATTATATGATATTTTGCTTGGATAAAAAATCCTTTACCAGAAAATCTGAATATTTACGATTTATGTTTAAGGTATTCAAAAATATTATATAATATTTATTCTTGTTTTCCACCTCTATAAAATTATAAACAAGCTTTGAACCAAAGCAGAGGGAAAAACTGATGTTGGTTCAGCTGCGGCTTTAAACTTCATTCATTATTTGAAACCAGTTTTGAAATTCTAGGAAATATAAACAAAACTAAGCCATAAGACAGAATAAGCAAGTTGTTTTCTAAGTATTGAATTAAAGATCATTTCATTTTAAATACGTCTATTTATAAATAGTTTTTCACATTTTTTAAATAACGAAGCTTTCTTTTGTTACCTTTGTGAAAAAAATGTTTTACAGTGAACTTAACAATATTTAAAATTATTTTCATCATAAATGACATATATTTTCATTTTAAGAACTTAAATTCAAAAACTGATTCTTTATTAAATAGGCTATTTTTTTATTCTCATTAAACATTTCTAGTTTAAGAACTTGTGAAATAGCTTATGTCAAATAAAGATTTTTAATAAGAAAAAATAAATAACATGTTTATAAATTTATGAAAACTTTTATCAATAATCTTAAAGTTTCTCTTGAAGCTTAGCTTTTTTTATATATTTTTAGTGATACTTATTATAAACAGTATATTTTCTACTTTCAATGTTGTTAATTTTCTGTTTGAATCATGCAGCTTTCAATGTGAAATATACGCAATACAGACTCTTAATAGAGATTATTTCAATAAATTTTACTCAGATGCTCGCTTTCTCTTTAAAAAAAAATAGAGACATTAGGATAGGGCTAGAACAAAACTATTGATAAGTTTATCAGATGGGTAGGATACTTAAACATACATGTCTATGAACAGAAATCAATTCACAGAAAACAGTTCGCATTGAGAATTGAATCCGTGATCATCGCAACTGTAGTCACCAACGTTAGTTACTCGAGCATGATCTCAGGCTAAATAAATTCAACTACTGGTAAATAAAATTGTTTGGTTAAATATATTCATTTTAAATAAATAATAACGAAAGTATATTTTCTTTAAATGTGATTAAAAAAACCATATTATTTTATAAAAAAGAATTTATTAACATACTATTAATTGTTGAAAACAGATGGACAGTTGAACAGAGAGATGCTAGAACTTTTTAAACGGGTGACTCCCATTTATCATATTGAATTCACATGGAATTTTACCATGGGAGTAATCAGTAGTGTTATTGTTTGTGCCTAACTCTTCTTAGATATAAGGGAAAAGAAAATTCTCTTCCACTTTTCATTTTAAAAATTAAGCATTATGAATTATAAATAATCTCTACGCTATTGTCAAGTATAAGTTTCCAAAAACGTGGGTGTCTTTGTTAAAATATTTCCCTTACCGTATTTTAAAGAATGGGCGTAGAGTGTACGCTTTACTTATTTTCAATTCAATAACATAGAAATTTCATTTTTGCTCTATTTTAAATGTGAAATAAACCGTAAAATGAATGAAATATTTTATGAAAATTTCAAGGGGCTTATCCCAATGACTGTTTTTCTCAAGGCTACGAATACAAAAGAAAACGAGAAGGCGTTTTAAGATAAGGATGGTTTTATGCTACTTTCTGTTCGTATTTGCGGGAATACTGATCTCTTTTAGGTGTTTGCATTTTTTCAAATGACAATTATTGCGTTCATAAATTTTCTCATCGATTGAAAAAAAAAACATAGATATGTATGTATCTTCAATATTCTTTCGTTATCTACACATCCCATAAACATAAAAATACGACTCAAAATGTAGTATTTTTCCTTAACTTCTTCCGTTTTCTTCGCTGTTTTTCAAAAAGTAATTGTATTAACTATCGTTAAATATAAAAAGGTGCAGCGATTACGTTGTTGAATCCCATTATAAACAGAATTTTTCGATCGATTTCTTTTCAATGGCATGGGTGTTTGTGATGTTTTAATTTCCCTACCACCCTCCCACCCTTCCTTTCCTTCAATAATAAAGCGTAGCGAGAGCGATTGGTTAACCATTAGTTCTGTCTTAGCCTCTTTCTTCTATCCCTAACCACTCTCTTTGAAAAAAGTGAGTTTGAGCGACTGAGTAAGAAGCAGTTCTCGTAGAAAAACTTATGTTAAAATATCTCATATGAATAATAGATATCTGAGTAATCTTTTATGCTGAAAGGCCATAAAATCTACATTGGGAGTTGAAATTGATACTTCTAAAAATACTATCACCTCAATATAAACAATACTTTTACTAAGATAGAACACATTACCCCGATTTAAAAAAAAATCAGTACTGTTTTGCACAGCGCGCACATTTTCAATAGATGAAAATAAATTCAATTGAAAATGTTAACAATAAGTAAAACAATAATAAAATTATCACATTTAAAAATACAATAATTGATATTTTACTCAATGTATGTAAGTCTTTATAAAATTTCTTAAAGCTTCGTTATTTTGCAATCATCCAGTTGTAGTTGTTAACGTCAAAGGCGTGAAGGTCGGTTTGTGAAATGGCAATAGTAAAATAAACATTGTGAAAACCCATTATTTATTTAATCCTCTACGTGTGAAATAAAGAGAAAATATTTACTTTTGATTAAAAAAATCAATTAAACAGATCTAACGAGTAATTATTTTTTTCTGACAACTCCACGCTCGAATTGAATGATTGATCTCACGTTTTTAACTGGTATTTACTTTCCTTAATCCCGTATACTTTGAAACCTTTTGTTGTACGTTTTGATTGATCGTAATTTTATTTGATCCCACCTGTATATACAGGGATTTAATTTGACTAATATCATAAATCAAGCAGATGTTTGAACTAGGTCAAGGGAAGGAAATGCCACAATAATGCATGTAGGGGATTTTTATCGTTTTTAATAACGCCATACTCTAAATTCTATTATATAGTTATACTGCACGACAAGTTATTTATGCCAAAATAAATGATTTGAAAGATTCATGTATCATTTTTACTTTAATATTAATGTCGTGATTATTACAATATAACAGCATAATTCGCAATATTCATAAATACATATCTCTTGTAGAATGTTGACTCACAAATAATATGTAATCTTCTTTGATTATTTTAATTACATAACCTAAGATGTTTATATATTTTTAATTCATGTCCAATCTCAATGTTGAGCATATGGCGTCTTGGAACTGTTTGTTATCAACCTATATTGTATTTGAAGAGCCTCGTAATTTTAATTGTAATTGTGGGAGAGAATTCAAGACATCACAGACATTCATATCTTAATAGAAATCATCAATAATTCAATTGAAAAAATGCTCTTAATACTAAGCCTTCAGCCTCCGAGTTCCACCACAGATGCCAATTATGCGACATATAATTTATTTTCATTTATATTAGATATCTTCCCAATGTTGAGCATATTTACGGGAAACGTTGTATTTATAAGATCTGATTATTATTAACATTAATTATTTTCTCAATTTATCTATTGAAAAAGTTATTAAAAGAGATAAGGATTAATAATTATCTAAGAAACATCTTAGCGCCTCGATATAGGGCGTATGAAGAGGAATTAAGTATTACAAAAATCCATGTCTTTTGGATACTTATCTATAAACCGATTAGATATTATTGTTTGATAATTTATTTACCGGTATACAAGCTCACAGATCCATAACCAACGATATACCAACATCATTAACCATTCAGCTATAGGTTGGTAATTTTTTTCCTTAAGAATCATACATCCACTCAAATTGGTGTTTGATCATACCAAAGCCGATATGCATTGAAAAAATCAGGATAACTCTGAACATAACAACAAAAATATTCTTTTTATTACGAGATATGTAAATTTACTTAAAACTACTGGCATTATAAAATACTGTCCCAAATTCTTTGTCGCTTAATTTTGCCTTAATACATCGCGATACCATACATGTTTTGAAGGCTTGAAGACACTTAAAATTAAGGTTTGTTTTTTTTAATACCCATATTGCCTAAAACACAACAATTAACATTTAAACTATCAAACGTAAATTACAAAAATGTCGATATATTAATATTGAAACAAGGAAATGCTTTGATCGGCACGCCAGTGTTTTAGTACTGTCATTATAAACGTATAAAATTTAATGATAAATTCATCTTTCAGTAGTTATGTAAAGAACAATTTTACATAAAGAATCACAATACATTGTTGAAGTTTTAACGCAAATGTAGGTATATAAGCAATAGTTTATTAAAGCAATTCCGTAAATGTTTTAATATTCATTATTGTATCAATGAACCTTTTTTCTTTTAACTTTACATGAAACTAAAAATAAAAACTACTTATTTGCGCTATTTTTTTATTTTTATTTACTGCAGGTTATATTTTAAAAAATCGCCAAATAATAAATAACGTTAAACACTCTCATAGCGATAAAATCAAATGAATATTTTATTCAAACTTCACAATAAAATTTGTGTCATTTTAATGAATAATAAAAAGTGTTTTACAGTTTAAAGTTGAAGAAAAATGCTTTATTTAAATAAAATTGCTTATAAATCTACAAAAGGGAGAATAGAATTAAGATTACGTAAAAAATACTTACATTATTATACTTCTTCAAATCCACACAATTGTATTGACAATTGCGTATCTGAAAGTGTTCATTAATCGTCCGTTTAAATAAAACTGTAAAATACTTTCATATTGCATATTTAATTCCCGAACATTAACCTAACCAATCACATTTTACGTTTAAATTATATCAACCGACATCTTAAGAAATCCGACAGCATTCCTTGAACCGCTTTGATATACAAAAAAATAAGGTCCAACTTCAAACTATTGTTAATAATACATTATTATATCAAGATAACCGAAATATTTCTGCCACACTCTCGCATTGACCGCACTCAAAATAATATGTATAAATAATATACATGCAGGATAAAACGAGATCGAAACGAATACGACTTTGCCCTGTCGTAGCTCGGAGCAAACTGAAGTTCTACGCCGGACTGGGAAAGCTGGGGCCCGAGCTCTCCCGAAGCTCTGCGTAGATGCCCGAGTAAGCTACGGCAAGATCTTTCAGGCACCCAGTGCTGACGTAATTTCTCTCACTGTTCTCCTCGCCGAGTAGGCGTTAGCTGTGTCAACTTTGGCTAGCTTTTTTATATCACGCACTTTATGATGTTTGTGTGAGGCCGACCAGAATGAGAGGTAGTGGCAGCTTAATATCACACCTAGTTTCGTGAAAGCACAGATAGATTTCGTAGCCACTGAGGCATAATATGCGACACATGTTACGAACCGAATACGTTTATTTTTGTATTAGAATTTTATTGGATCAATAAAATTACTTTCTTTCGATATTCTGCGAATTTTAATACCGTCATAGACTATTTTCATAAGGAACGAAAACTTGACTTTAAAAAGTCTAACTCCTACGTTTTTAAGCATGTAATAAAAAAGATTCAATTTTTGATACAATTTAAAGTTATAATAAAAAACATTTTTTCGCCATTATCTGTCAAGCAAATTTTTACTAATCTCACGTAAAACTGTTAATCTTTTTTATTAATTGATTTTCCATGTATTTTTTACACCACATTACAATTAGTAAATACAGCAAAACATATGTATTCAGCTTCACAATAATTATGTAAAATAGCTAATACTTCTGTAACAATATTATTGTAGAACTGAAAAGATTTCATTTTGTGACTTATTGTGGTTAGCTATCATTCACATTCACTATTTACATCACTTATGTATTTAAATCAATACTTTTTAAATAAAAATGGTTTTGAAAAGAATCAATTGGATTTGTCCAATATAAAAAACGGAAGATTTTTCATATTTATCCATTATTACAAGAGCAATTGCAGAACACACGCATTGAAGAAAAAAAGTTTTATACTTGGAGAATGTAAAGATGACCTACATACAAGTCTGAAAAGATAGAGCCTGCCATTCCCATGTGTATACCTTGCTCACTTTAAAAAACACCTTCTTTAGAGACAAGAGAGGCAAATTATTTGAACCCATAAAATTACATGGAAGATTATCAAAGATGTGTAGAGGAGGTTTAGCTTGACTACGACAACTATTTCAAATGAATTCGATATGTCTTTCATTACAGTGTATATTTCCAATGCGAGAAAAATGCAAGAAGAAGTTACTACTGAATAAAACGAACAAAATAAAATTGAATAAAGATAGAAGTATGGTTTATAATTCAGAAAAAAATTGAGTGTTGAAAAGGGCCAAGTCATATTTTTTGTTGAATTTTGATTGACCAAATCAATGAAAGTATTGGACGAATATGTTGGAAGAGATCCTGATAACTGACTGCACAGTTATAGAGTAATTTTAATATTCATCCATACATATAGTAAAGTTTTTAAAATTCCTATTAACAAACCATTACAATTCATTTAGCTATTTCAACAACAACTACAATACTGTACGTGCCAAGCAATAAACCTCAACAATTTTCGAAGATTTGTGTGATTTTTAAACAAAAACGCCTTCAAAATAAGTTTACACAAACTAAGACCGATTAAAAATGCTCTTTTGCTGATTGCACTGAACATGCGCTTATTATATCACTGTAAAATAAGTTCTACATGTTTTGATTATAATTGAACTAGCCTCTGACAATTAAATATATTGAACAATTTTTAAATCAGCCGAAACTTTTTCAATTGTCTCTTGAGATTACAAAAAAGTATCTACAAAATTTGTTGTTTTTGGATAAAGAAAAAATATTTTATTTAAAACACAACAACTTTCGGATTTCCTAAATTCTTTTTACGATATAAGAATTATGCAAACTCAGCCATTGTAAAATTTGTAGCAATATTAGAAACTTGATTACGCTTGTAAGTATTTGAGCCGCAAAAAATCGTTTGCGAAAGTATACGTAGACTTTCAAATCGTTTGATTCGTGAAATGAGTGCTGGAAAAAAGCTCACCCTGTCAAATATGTTAAGACCTCCCCAATAGCAGCGTACTTATGTGGTATGTCTACTCTACGCTAAAGGCTTTTATATTCTGTGCTACGTCTAACTACTAAAAATTTTCTTACAAACTGTTTCACATTTACATAGGTTATGGTGTTATGATGTTTTGAATTTTTTTTTAATATCGAAATCATTTAATTTTCATTAAAAGTCAACCTTTATTTTAAGTTTTAGCTAAATATAACAGTTAAATTGGGAAAAAAATTGTCAAAATAATTAAATCTGCTGCTTGTGAGACCATCTGGCCATTTATTTCTTACGACTTATACGAGGATAAAATTAAAATTCCACCATTCTTGTGAATGTGAATCTAAATGTACCTGATTATTTTTTGAGAAATCGTGGACATGAATTGTTTGTTCTCCCAAGGTGTAGAACCAACCTGCCAATGGGGATGCCACTGGAGTGAGCTATAACGGTGTTCAACAATATTGCTTCGGACGTCGACATATTCCACGTGGACGTGGGTGAGTTCTGACGAACACTATTTTTTATGTATTAGAGTAGAGTTCGTCGGAGCTTACTCAGTTGACTTCCTTTTTTTTCTACTACTTTTAATATTAAATTGTACTATTTTTTTTTCTTCACTGTAAAAGTTTTAAATTTATAATTTGTCAACCTTATGTAATGTTAATCAAATAAATAAACTCATTTTTTTTTGGCCGAGAACCTTTTGTAAAACCGTAATCTTTTCTGCTAAGCCTATTACCGAAAAAAAAACGAACTAACGGATAATTGTATGATAAATTTGATAGTCAATATTCCAGAAATTAAAGAAAATTCAATTACACTTAATATAATTATCACATTTTATCTTATTGTGATTCTTTCTGAATTATTTAAAATATCTTTTATTATAATCTTTTTCAATCTATCATTGTATGTTTCTGTATTTTAGTATACGTCAAATCCATTTTTATCAAAATATATTTACCTGTTTTTTTCTGATTTAATTGATTGTATAAAAATAAAAGTTTATATAAATGTTCTTGTAAGCATATTTCGAGTAAATCCTTGAAAAAAAAAACGTTAATTACAAGACAACAAAAAAGCATTGCGTATTATTATATTTAGAAATTAATAAACATCCGTTACGGTAGAATTTTCTTTTGAAAGCTCGGCGTGATAACAAAGCTCTGACCTCTACTAAGGTCAATAACTCACGTTAGCTAGATGATTTACAAGAAAAACTGGAATTTATACACGCAACCTTATCTTGGCTTGACAACTAATTATGAAGAAAATATTATTAAGGTTTCCGGCGTCATTCACGCACTCTTTGTTTGAATTCATTAAAACTTTTTTTTTTTAAACAAATTTGTTTTAGTAAACATTACATTTAAATTACGTAATTTTTATATAATTTTCATTTGGACTGCATGTAGTTAACAGCTACTCTAAATATTAACTGAAAACTAAAAGGAAATACAATTTTTGTATTTACTTCAATATTGGCAAATAAATCAATGATCAAAAAAGTTTGAATAAATGATCCATTATTTCACTGACTCTTTTCGTATTAGAGCTCTTTAACAGTGGGTATTTAAGATGTATTTTTCAGTTCAGTCAATCAAGCTCTTGAATATATTTTTTTAATCTTTAATCAATTGAAAAATCGAATTTGAAATCTTTGAAATATTTAAAACGTTACAACGTTGTGAAAAATTACTACTAGTAAAATAATCAATTTTTAATTTTTTTCAAAAGATTAAAATCTCAAAACCTTTATAAAATAATTAAATTTGGTTTTATTTCACATTATCTGAATATGCAAAGTCACGTTGTTCATGGCACGGTAACCGCAAACAATGCTCGTTGTATGGGTATTTCATACAGCGGTGTTCGGTAACAGTGGCTTTGGTACATACATACTGGGATTTCGAATTGATTGAAGGTAATATTACAGACGTCAGATTTATATTCAGGAATCCTCACAACGGGGGCAGTGACGCCACTGTATATCGTACAACCAAACCACATTACAGCTAGGAAGACCAACAAATTTTCCAGAAAATGGAACAAAATTAAATTAGGAATTAAACATTGGTTCATTTTCATATTGCGATGATGAAATACATAATCACTGTCAATAATTATTAAACTACTGCTCACATATTGCATAAGCGTATTTAATTCCACCTGCATTTTACATATTGCTCAGTGTTGTGGAAATCGATCTTTATTTTAATGTGTTTATTATTCAGGGAAGTGTTGACGTAATTTTATTTCTTTTCCTACAAAATAAAAATAATTATTTTGAGCTTTTTATCATTATAAACAATCCTATTTTTAAACAACAAATCTATCAAGAGGGTAGCAAACTACTTCAGAGACATGATTATCAATTTTTTATTATCTGACAGCGTGGTCGAGTAGTTAGCATTGTTTTATTCGGTTACAAAAGTCACGGATTCGAATCCCAGTGTGTAGAGTTTTTATAAATTAATTCATGAATTTTTGTCCGAAAACATGGATGTCTGTCATATTTAAAATGTTTTGCCATCATTTCTATTTTAAAAACGGTTGTTACGAGATTGATAAGCTAACCACTAGCCTTATTCTAGTCTTATCCTTATATCCCGTCTCTCTTTGAAAAAAAAGGTTTAGCAACTGAGTAACAAGCAGTTCTTTTAGAAAACAAACAGTTGTTGATATAAACCCCATTTGTAGTCCGTATGCTTTATATTGGAGTGGACTTAGTTAGTTTTAATTATGAAGTACCCATATAATGCTTAAATTTAATAAAAAAAATCTTTTGTCTGCTTGTTCATTTCATATTTTCATTGAAGCGTCCTTTTTTTTAATGCATGTTATTTGGTGTCTTACATAAAACTCAACTGTTCTTTGTCAGAATAAAATTAATTATTCAAATTTCTGTACAACAAGATCAATAAAACTTTAAGTTAAAATATTGGTAAGCTTGTCTTTTTTTAATTACAGTCGAACTTGGTTATTACGAGGAAGATGAGACAGACTGAATTTGCTCGTTATAAACATTACGTATTATATCAGAGAATGGGTATTTTTTAATGCTTTCAAACATACATGGGTATGTTTGACACGAAAACATGAAGTATCTAGAGCGGTCACATAACACAAAAAGTTGTAATTCAAACAAAAATATAAAATTAGAATTTATTTACACACCCGTTACACATATTTAACATTTTTCTGTCGATCCACTTTTCTTATACAATTTTTAATTTGGGCTAGTTTCATTTTTTTCAATCTCATTGTTTCAAATTTTTGACGATGTTTTTGCTCGATTTTCCCTAGAAGTAGCTCGTTATAAAAGTGAATAAATGTGTGGAGAAAACCATAAACCAAAATGTCGACGAATGTTTCCACATTACATCCGAGATCTCGATATTTCTGTGATCGTAATAACCGAGTTCGACTGTATTTATTGTTCCACAGCATCACGAGAGAATGGTACTTACATGCAAAGGCGGTAACAAGAAATGTTGAGAAAATGCGGTGTGTCAATTTGATGAAGAGACTGCCAGACCCTTGGCGAATGAAAAAGGCTTTCACTCTGCCAGCAAATCATTTGTGAAGGAAGATGAATTCCGCATGGTTTTTTTTCCACGCGGGCGAAAACTTTGATATCCGAATCCGGACTGGTCTCATCGAACGGATTTCGATGGTGAAATGTTGGCTGATTGATTGGTAATAATAAAAGGAAAAAATTGCTCGAGGCGATGGGATATCAGTACGCCGTTTGCATACTTTGTTGAATTTTTCAAATGTAACATATGTACATAAGTTTAATTTTTTTTGCAGAAGTATTTAAAGAAATTAATAAGTCAACAAAATAAACCTACGAAAATAACTGAATATTTATTTTCTTTGCACTCGATTTTTTTTCTGCTGTGGTGGAAAAGTCTAAGGGATAATTTTTTTATGGTTTCACAAGCAAGGGTTAATATTCGCGCATGTCTGACTTTTAATTATTACTTTCTATTTATTTAATAATAATTCGATAAACGGTGTTAAAAATGATTGCATTCAATCGTCAGATTATTGCATTTAAAATGAAATGATTACGTGTATTTATTTGTATTTGTGATAATACAATTAAGTTGTTTGTTGTTAGTTTGACGTCACAATTATTGTCCTGCGGATATCCCTGTCTTATGTCTTTTCCTTCCCATAGTTTATACCCAGCTTCTCTACATGCATTTTGAAGTTGTTTACGCATTTATTCATAAGCTCTTACAAGGGTTAATATATTATAAGAAGCTAAAATAATTTTTATATAAAAAAAATACTTAATTATTTAAATATTTTTATCAGCTTGAATATTTTGAATAAACACAAGCACAATTCAGGACAAGAAAAATACTATTGATTGAATTAGCATTTACTTGGTAGAACTTCATTTTAATAAGGTTAAAAATAAAAAAAGCATTTATTTCTACAAATGAGGGTATTATTTGCAAACTCAGCTCATTTCAAAGTTGTTGAAACATAAACCATGAATGTAATTTAGTAGATAAAAATAAATTTTGAAAGTATTTTTAGAAATCAGTCTCAAACATGGCTTCAAAACATTCAAAATATCATTCCAAAGTAACGTAAGACTAAAAATGGTTTTAAAATGTACATTGTCTAACCATTTTGGGAATGAGCCGTGTTTGCAAGTAATACCCTCAATTATTTTTTTTTATATTTGATAGCTATGTCGGTGTATGTATGCCTTCATCAGAATTAGTTTTTTTCAACATCGAGTTTATTATACGTATGATGGATTTCTAAATAAAATATAATTGTTATTCAATGGTCAAAAGAGGAAATTAGCTTTTTACTAATTGCATAAATAAATAATTCGTCCTCAAATAATATTGACACTGCATTTAGATATAATTGCTAAAACCCTCTTTCTCCGAAGCCTTCGCTGGCGCCTGATAAGCTTTCGATCGATGTTAATCTACGTGAATATATTTTAAAATGTAGGTATCCATGATCATACGATAATACGTGATGATATTCTCTTGATATAGGCTGTTTTATTAAACATTGCATATAAATGGATTTCAATGAAGTCTTATTATTAAAATTTTATTCATTTACTGAGCCTTATTTCTTAGAATGGTGAATAATTTAAATTTTACGATAACTTTTAGTCAAGGTTAAACCTAGAAATCGGCACAGCTACATATTTTGATTACGGGTATCTTGTAGTAAGACTTTGTTTTAACTTATTTAAAATCAAGCTTTAATTTGCAAAAAAAACATTACTTTGTTATGACAATCCGAATATTCGAAAAACGGATATTTTAAGGGTGTTTTTAATTTCATTATAACATTGGTTTGCTGCATATTAAACATATATTATTCAAGATGAAAAATTCTCCGGATATAATTCTTTTACGCAAAAGCATAGTATAGTTATAATAAATCAAATATGTATATAAAAATACGTACATTTGCTATTTTTTTTTATTAAAACATTATTTTATTTAACAGTGATTAAATCACTACTGTTATGAAATACTATTGGTGATAAATATTGTTATCAAATAGTTTTGTATACATTAGCCGCCTGTGTGGTTGAGTGGTCAACGTTGTTGGCTTCGGCTACGGAGGGCCTGGGTTCAAATCCCGGTGCGGACAGTTTTATAAATTGATTTTTCAATCGATTTATGAATTTCTGTTCAAAGGCATGGATGTATGTGATGTCTTAAATTCCCTCTCTCACCCATCCTATTCTATGAACGGGGGGTATCGAGAGCGATTAGCTTACTACTAATCCTATCGTAGCCCTATTCGTCTATCCATACTCTCTTTGGAAAAAGAGAGGTTGAGCAACTGAGTAACAAGCAGTTCTCGTAGAAACACTTCTGTTGAGATAAACTCCATAAGGAGTCCATATGCTCCACATTGGGAGCGGACATGGTTTAAAATATATATATATATATATATATATTAAACATAAACTCAGAATATTATAAATTTCAACTCTAAATCAGTATATCGACTGTGGAAAGGAAAAAGAACGTAATCCACACATAAAAAAAATACAGAAGACACAAAAATCCTTTTTTGATAATTTTGGGACACTTATGAAATATACACAACCTTGAAGTGCATAGAGACTAATAAACTGGGTTTAAAAGACTTTTTTCATGATCGCAATTTTTGCAGAGCCTTATTTTTTCAAACTTAAAAGCTAAATTAAGATACAACTACTTCGATATTTTTAGCTAACGTAATTTTGATAGAACGTGTATCAAGTTGTATACATTGTGATTATTGAAAAAAGCTGTTTTGAAAAAACTGTTGGTTACGTCCTTTTTCCTTTCCACAGTCGATATGATTGTTGACAAATATTACCCGGAAACAAATCGGGTGCTGGGTTAGTTTATGAAAAAGTAATCGAGATCCGAGTTATGCATTTGAATGCCCTAGCAGTGACCTCATAAAGCCCCAGTAGTAAAAAAACCGATATAAACATTGGAACTAGTACTAACTATCATCTTATTTACTACATTTCAATACCTCCAAGAGTTTGTAAATATACAGTGACTTATATTCTTTTACTTTTGCAATTTTTTAACAAACGTTTTTATTAATTGAAAGATTCACAATAAATTGTTTTGTGATGCATAATAAATGGTATCACTTCCTAAATACTAACAGTTTATTATTTTTAAATGTTCTCTTCATAACGTGTGGTTTATATTAATCTACAAATTGACTACACTCCGCGGTCAAGAAATACCAAAGTTATTATTATCTCTCGCGGCTCGGAGACTAGAAAAATACGTCTCTGGCGATGGGGGTCATTTTTGACCCCAGTGGTTTCCTCATTATTGGCCTTATTCTTATGAATTTCAAAAAAATAAATAGTCTACGGGCTTTAAAATATCTCTCTGCATCATTCCGCATACATTTTTTTATAAAAATCCTTGGTTTTTTAATAAATAATCATATTTTAAGTTGCGCGTAAAATATACGTCGTTCCAATGCCAATGTCAATGCGCGACTGGCGCGCTTCAGTTTAGTTATCTTACCAACGATCGCTGATAAGCGGGCGCTTATCTCTTATCTTATCGTATTTATATAAACTACAAAAGGTCCAAAAAACTATGATATAAGAATACCTTAATTATAAACATTGTATCACCCATATTAAAATAGATATTTAAGAAAATGTGGGTATTGGGGTCGCATTTCTTGAGCTTAGAACCGGAAAAGTTATTCTGTGACGAAAATATGTTTTAACAAACTGGTGATAACTGCCCGACATTTTAAAAGTGCTGTCGATGATTTATGTTTTTAACGGTTGTGATTGACACGTATCTTTTTATTGTGATCCTTAACTTTTCCGGTTCTAAGCTCAAGAAATGCGACCCCAATACCCACATTTTCTTAAATATCTATTTTAATATGGGTGATACAATGTTTATAATTAAGGTATTCTTATATCATAGTTTTTTGGACCTTTTGTAGTTTATATAAATACGATAAGATAGGAGATAAGCGCCCGCTTATCAGCGATCGTTCGTAAGATTATAGGCTGAACGCCGCTAAGAAAGCAGGCCAGTCGCGCATTGACATTTGCACTGAAACCACGCATATTTTACGCGCAACTTAAAATATGATTATTTATTAAAAAAACCACGGATTTTTATAAAAAAATGTATGAGGAATGATGCAGAGAGATATTTTAAAGCCCTTAGACTATTTTTTTTTTGAAATTCATAAGAATAAGGCCAATAATGAGGAAACCACTGGGGTCCCTAAAAGACCCCCATCGGCCGAGAAGTATTTTTCTAGTCTCCGAGCCGCGAGAGTTAAAAAAATACCAATATGTACAAACGTAAAAAAGATGAAACAAAATATGAATTTACTTTTAACAAAAAAAAGTCTTTCATAATTTAATAAGCTTGATTAAAACAATTATTTCCGAACACGCTCTACGTTTTGTGAGTGTGTCAAAGTTAATTCCAACACATGAACGTCGAGCCTCGTCTAATCCTTTTATCTTTAGCCCAGTTGCTCTAAACATGTACCTGAGGACATTAATGATGGCTTTACCTCGGGCGATATCCGTTTACAGGCTTCCGTATTGTAAAACTGCTGTCATAGCTTATTCCTCCATATAATGGCTATTACACACAATACATCAAAGGCATCTCACTTCGTTATCCGTTTTTGGCAAGCTTTCGTTTGACCATTACATAATGCAGCCTCTTGTCAGACTATTTCTTCAGCATAATGGTTACAATGAGTTCTCGCGTTGTATGTAAACATTTATAAAGGGTTATTAAATGAGACCCATGAATCGCCGTGTAATAGGTTTAATTTTTTACAATATAAGATCTTTTCCCATCTCAACAATCTGATTTATAAAAATGAATGTTTGTTTGTTCGTACTTTATGTGTTGCCACACCGCTCATCCAACTGCAATAAAACTTTGACAAACTTTTTTTTTGCACTTTCGGAAAGGTTATAGGCATAGTAAAATTAGCATACAGTAGGTCTAATATATAAAAATCAATGTTTGTATGTCTGCCATGCAGTTCATTTTGGCAACGTATGCTTGCACTTGCACGAAGGTTATAGTACAATAAACTTACAGTAGGTGGTGCGTGTGTCGTACCATATACAATTGGCAGCAAACGTCAAATATACAGAAAAAGAAAACATGAACTTCAATAAACACAATTAAAACACAAACACTTTATTTCTTTGGGTGGCATTGGAACGCTTGCCGGGAACCGGCTAGAATAAATATAAAGTATGCCTGTCTTCATATGAACAATATGTAAAAATATATATATATTTGCATAAGGTTATCAATAAATCGATACAAATTTAGCTTCAAATACCTTTTCTCATTTTATACTAACTAAGAATAAATAATTTTCTGAAATTTATTAGTTATATAATATTGAATCGAGATGTTATTGTATTATTTTTTGAAACATTTTTCTTTGGAACTCATTCTTATTGCTTCAATATTAAAATAGCGTATACCATAATTAGTTGGTTGAATAATACATGAATATTCATTTTTTGAGAGTTAGCTGTAGAACAATACTGAATAGTACATGTATAGATTATATTTAACAATGGGGATACAAACAATACAGCCTGGGAATTGAAAATTTCATTTTGTATCATATTTTGTCTCATCTAATAGAAATTCAGTCCTGTCTAAAGTCTAGACATTTCTCATAACCTTCTTGAGTTTACAAGTACTTAACCATTATTATTTATGCTTTAATAAATCACTTTTCAGTTTAATGTTTATTAAAACTAATCTTAATTCTTATTATTTTATTTTTAAACTTAAGATAATATGAAATGTAACAAACAACTTCAAATTAAAATCTTTCGGTAAAAAAATACTTATATGTTTTAGTGGTTACTTTAAAGTTATACAATAAAATTGTTTGTGCTTAGTAAAAATAAAAGTTGAAAACAATAGTTGAAATGTAAATAAAATAACAAAGGCATTTTTTATGGCTTTCAGTTATCGATCAGCACAGGATCTGCAACACGTATATGAATTGTTTTTGATATCTTTTTCTAATGTAATCATTTGATCTCTTTCTCTGAAGTCTTTCCATTTCTGGGATGAATTTGATTCATTTCATCTGGCAATTAAGAATTTATTTTCAAATAACTCCTTATTAATATTCTTAAGCAATATCTAGAGAGTGAAATTAATAATAAATACCAAATTTTGCAGAAAATACGTTTACGCAAAGATGGAAACAAGGTATTGTAAATATTTCTAATGTTTTTATTTATCCAGTTATTTTGTCAATTTTATAACTTTTGATTGTGTACTATAGTTTGCATGAATTCACCGATATTTCACAATCCACTGACGTATTAATCATGACAAATATTGACCAAGCCTTAATGACTAAAATGGCAACTACTGTATAACTTTTTAAGCAACATTTTTTTTTAATAAAAACACAATATTCCTTTGTACTTTATTCCAATTTATTTAATAGGTCAGAACCGGTTTCGCTCATTGCGGGCGTTGTCAACTGATAAGAAATATAATTTAACAATATCACTTATATCGTAATTGGTAATTTCTTTTCAATGCCAATTGTTGTTTACAACTTTTAATTTTTGTATAAATAACATTGTTAAATTATATTTATTATAAGTTGACAATGCTTGCAATGAGCAAAACCCGTCCTGACCTATTAAATAAAGTGGAATGAATTACAAAGGAATATTGTGTTTTTATTAATATAATGCTTTTCCACCAAGTATTGACAGTGAACATCCTAAAAGTGAACGATATTTTGAAAATTCATATCGAGTTGACTTACAATATTTTTAGTTAATAATGAAAAATAAACATGATGTTCAGTTTTCTAACGTCTTTTCTTCATGACAAGTTTTTTTTTTGTTTTATTTTATCCTATATTCTAATATTATATTGAGGTTTCTTCAGTGATTTGTTCAGAACTTAATTTAATTTTCAGTTTGATTTGAATGTAAATGGTTAAGTTTTTAGCCATATATTATACTAATAATACACCGACATTTTGTTTTTCATAGTAATTAAAGTTATTTTCACAAAGTTAATAACCAAATAATAGTATTAAGTAAATTAAACACAGATTCATTTAAAAAATAATGCAAAGTATACAAATAATGTTATTTGCAGCTAGTTTACTAAATTAATATACTTATCTATGCAATATGTCAAATTATTTTCGGTTCATGGCTTCCACAGGAATGTTTATAAGGAAATTAGTTATAGCCAACTATTTTCATACTTAGTCGAACTGAAAGACCTCAGCCTTTCATGAGTTTACTTCGTAATGGTAAGTATTTGTGATAGCATCGAGAAACAGTAAAACTTGGAAGATTGTTTCACCCATAATAGCTTTCTGATAGCTTGAAACATCCCTCACACACAAAGTTATAGTTAGCAAAAATAGTTTTATGATTTGCTCACCCAGTCTTTGCAAATCCCCTGATAGTTTAGCTTGGATTACCAAAATTATTACAAGAGACAGAGTTGGTAGATTTGGTATCGTGTTTAGAGTTTTTCTCGCCTCTTATGACATGCAGTGAATAAGAAAAATCTCCGTCAACAAAATGATATTGTATATACGTGATTTAAATGTATTATTTATTACCTCGACGCTTGTGCTTAGCAATAAGCTGATTGTGATTGATACTTGCGTAGTTTAAATTTTTCCTTTGTTAAATTAAAACGATATTTTATTGATGCATCTTCACTGTATGTACATTCCAAACGAAATATGTAACACATCAATAGTTCTGAGTAAAAAGCCAAAGTAAAAAAATGCCTTTTGCCTTGATATTGTATGTAATATATAGGTAACTATCATATTTAAAAACAGATAGTCGTATTTAAAAAAGTACAATATTCATTTGCACTACTTCCACTTTTATTTAAAAAGATCAGAAACGGGTTTTCACATGACATGCATTATCAACTGATCAGTTAAACTTCTTCAGTTGATAATGCTCGTCAAGAGCGAAACCGGTCCTGATTTTTTTTCTATAAAAGGAGAAGTAGTACAAATGAATATTGTATTTTTTTATAAATATAACGCCATTCTAACAAGTATTGACAGTGAACACCCTTAAAGTTATAAATAGTCGTATACTTATATGACACAAATAAAGTAAGAAATTAATAGTCAGTGACCGTCATTTGCCTTTAAATCTGGTTTAACAATAATTACTTATAAGAAAATTTTCTGTTTATGCTAATCAAGTAAAGTTAGTGCAGAAACTGCGTAATTCCTTACAAATAATTGATATTCAAGAATGACATTGTAATGGAAACAAAAAATATTTTTTAAGAGAAAATTTATTGTTTTATAAAAGCTAGATATTTTTAAATTAAAAACTCGCATAATATCAACTCGGGCAGAAAATAAATTGTATGCACTCACACTATAGGCTTCAAATGTTAAATTTTATTTTTTTCCATTAACCTTACCAAAAATTTAGTCCAAAACCACCTGAATACTAATCGTAGTTTTTCTTAAACTATGAGACTACTGAATATGGTATACTCGTATGTGTATTGGATGGTTATTCTCTTTGACTTTTTCACTATTATCTTTTAAATGTTTACTGTGATGAAATGAAGTTTTTTTGTGTGCATTGTACAAAAGTTGTTTATTGTATTAATTTTCACAATTAAGGTACAAGCCCTCGTAGCGATATATACAAATATTGATTTTTCAATAGCTTATTTACATTAAATATGTTTTTTTTAATTCAACACAAGCCTTGTTTCATGGGAAAAATTCTACATAAATATTTTTGAACACAGGTTTTTGAATTCTTTTTTTGTTTCATTAAATCCACCTTCATTTTAGCTGGGCACATTTTAACTGTTCATATTATGAAATTTAAAAAAAATATGAAGATTCAATTTAAAAATGATTTTACGTTTTATGTTTTTATGCCTACCAAGTTCACGAGCAACACAATGGTAATTTAAGAAAAACCTTTGCCTTATTCTTAATGCCAAAAATAAAAAAAGCACTTAAACAAACACTTTAAAGGCATAATAAAAAAAAATTTACGTCTCACTTGCCTCTTGGAGAATTTCAAATAAATTATAATGTCAGTCTGGTGCTTTTCTCAAGAGCCATATATCGTTTGTTTATTATCTGAATGTCAATAAAGCTATTATAAGACGTACTTAATATCTAAACACAATCCTTCGAGTTATTTATTACTTTTGCTGTTTCATAATATCCATTGTAATAAATTGCATTTTACTTTTAAAAAAGATAACTCATATTTTTTTGTTATCCAATCGTTATACATTTTTTATCATTGCATCAGTAATAAAAAGTTTTGAAGACTGTTTAAATTGAAAAACAGCTCGTCGATTGTGTAAGACAATCATTGATTTTTTGGTATTTATTGATTCGAACGTAATAGTGACAGTCAGCACTTTTACGTGATAAAAACCATGCATACATAAAATGTAACATTAACAAATCATTTAACAGCTTTAAGATTTAAAAATACGTCATCTATTGCCAACTACGTGATATAAGAAAACTAATTATTGAAAGCGGATGAAGGATTAAAAATACTGCATATTTTTATATTTTACTACCTTTTAACGACAAACTTTTTACTAAGCGTCAGCTTAAGTTTATCGGTGTATTTGATTACCTGAAGATGTTGAAAAGCAAAACCTGAATCGTAAATGACATAAACCACGGAAACAGGCAAAAAAATATACAGTATAACATAAGCCATATTTTTGTATGTTGTGCAATTTATTTTAGGACAGTTTTTTATTGTACTCACCGCTTTAAAACTTAATTTAATAAACGTATGATGTCTGTTTTTTTATCGATATTGCTTATTAAAATTACGAAATATAACAGAATCAAATGTCAGCTATATAGCCAATACTTACTTACGTATTGTAATGAAAAATTAAGAAGTACACGTTGAAACAAATAATTTAAACTTTTCATAATGAGTGATTTTAGACGTAAAATCATCTGCTTGCACGCGTAAAAACTGATTCAACTTTGCACTCATGGGATGAATATTTGTAAAACATAGCGAACTGCGGTTTCTGGGTAAACACGCCTCATATTCTTACTAGATTTTTTTCCGTTAAATCAAAATTCTACTATATCGAAATTTCTCTACATTTTACTGAATCACTTTTAACAATATCATTAGTCAAATCATTATTAATAAGGGTAAGTTAATTGAATATTCCGCTTAAATAATTTTATTACTATATTTAATAAAATTACTTTGGATCAAGTAATTATAATATTTTCATCGTTCTCAGCTCACAAATAACACTTGTACGCTTAACGCTGTAATAGGATTATAACATTATTTTTCGAAACACGGGAATAATTCACACCTTTTCGGAAACGAATTAAAAAATTGCTCGCAATTAATCTCGGCTAGGGCGGGCCAAGTGGGCGGAACTAAGGCGGGCTCGAGGAAGGGAAACCGCCTATAGAACTTCACTAGATGAACTCAGAGACGCGGTATGTCTTCACCTCAAATATCACTCTATTTTAATTAAATCCAAGTTTTTTTTGTCTTTGCGCGTAAGGCACGATAAAAATACAGAGGCTTCTTAAAATGGAACGCTTTTAAAGGATTTAGACTCTCAGCCGTTAAGGCTTTTTTTTCACGAAAGAAAAAAGCTCACTGTTTCCAGATTTGCTATTTAAATAAAATAATTCTATGTTTTCAGGCCATGAACGTTTCGTTTTAGTTTTTTTTTCATTTTATTTATACAATTTTACCTTGAAATACAAAATAAGACGCTAATTGCAGACTATAATAAAATATATAACTTACTTGAATTGTTTATCAGTCAATTTTTGATAGAAAGACATTACATAATATGTATCAGAACAAAATCACCAAGGGAAATTGCCTTGTATTGATTTATTCAAAATGTATTGTTTTGGTAATTTTGGTGTAATTTTGTCTTCATTTTCTTAATAAACTGTTAGTTCTACTATATAAACAGCTTTAGTTGTTTAATCCTAAATTCAAAAAGCAACTGTTGCATTATAATATATATTATATATTTTGCAATATATTAAGCAGAATCTTAGTTGATTGCATGTGAAATTAAATATATAGGTTTGTCAAAATCCATGTATTTCCTTCGTGGAATATATTCGATTTTAAGCATATGACGAATACATGCATCTCCTAGATTCATATCGAAGTTAAACCACTTATTTTCTAATACGTAACGCAACCTTAAGGATACTGACAAAGTTTCTTAGATAATACAAATATTTTTTTCTGAGTATTCCTTGGTTTCTCTCAAAATTTTAACGTCTATAGAATATCAATTTATCTCTTCTAAAAACACAATATACCGTTGACTGTTCAATAATTCACATTTAAAAAATCCAAACGCGCTTTAAGTCTTCTTCATAAGGCTTGCTTAAATTAGAAAAAAAACGTATCTTGTCAGATACCTGAACATAAATTAATTACGAAACATGTTAGAAAAATCTCTTTTCACTATTCAACGTCTTACGCATTTAAATATCGTCAGTAAAAGATAGCTGAGTTTAAAAATTCTAAAATATTACAAATAAATTGTATATTTACTCTTTAATGTTATATGTATACGATACTAATGATCGTAGTGTTTATCGATGCGGGCGTCAAAATGTTTCATCTATCAAATTTGCAAAGTGCCGGATGTAAAATACACAATCTAAACGTACAGTTGTTTTTATTCAGTAGAAACTATAAAAAAACTTTACTTAAAATATAAAAGCTTTTCAATTTTACAACAATCAGTATTTACACACTTGTGTTGATGTGTTTTATACCTAAATCAATTTTGATTGTCAAAGCGAAAATATTATTTGAGTTAAGCCTAATTCTTCTGATGTATTGACTATTGTTTATAAATATTATTTTTCTGTTTTTTTATTAAAACCAAATATAAAACCACTTAAACGATCTCTCTACCTTTAGGTTCAAATAAAAATAAAAGAAGTAGCACTATAAAAATACGAATATTTAAAGCAACAGATAGAAACCCATAAATATATTTTTAAAAAGTCAAAAGTTCAAAGTTTTTATCGGAAATTCAAAACCATGATCCAGCATTCCAGTGGACTTTAAGCACAGCAGACTGGCATTGACGACTCGCTATTTTTATTTTATTTAAATTTTTCAAATACGTTATATTTCATGCGTATTTCAATAGTAAAATACGTACAATTGGTGGTCCAGACAAAAAAAGAATGATTTCAATTTTGTTTTAAGAGAAATTTAAATCAAAAACTCTCACATTGTTCTCTTAAGAAGATTAATGTTGTTCAAATAAATGTATTTTATTAAAGTCTGGAATATTTTAAAGCTTAAAACTTTTTTATGCCATATTTTTTGTTGCAATAGGTGCTATTAAATATCGATTTACAAATTTACTGAATCTTTCCCATGTAGTTTTTATAATACGTTTGTAAAAATGTACGTTTAAATATCGTAAATCATAAATGTGTTCCAGCAGTAATTTCAGACCCTCTACTCAGAATGTTTAGTTGCTAAAGCTTTCATGATGGGTAAAGTGGCCAAAAGTACCTGTAAACTTGATTAAGAAACAATTGAAGTATTCAAATAGGTGTGCTTCCTAGCACGGGGACAATTTATTATCCCAAACGTAGCGACATCACTCAAACGGAACTTCGTTTGTCATAATCAGAGACATTTAAATGTATACTAGCCTAGAATTAAAACTTACGGTCTGTCACGTATTTGTATGCGTCACACTAGTTGTAACTTAATAATCAAAGTAAATACATATATTTATCGTTGCTACCGTATTAAATACATCTGTAGAATATACAGTCTACTGATTTGGCATCTCAACAAAATTTGTTTTTTGATTAAGCTAAATAGTATGTACTTACTCAACAACTTTTTTTAAGAATGTTAAGGAATGAAAATGAGTCTGAGAAAGAAGACGAAATAAACATTTATTAATTGAAATCTCTTTCTAAAAAGAATATATAAATATTTTATCATAAATAAGCTATCTGTAATACTTCTATATTTTACATCAACGCTTTGTCATATGACTTTTGAAAATCCTGGAAAGAAATAGAGTTGATCCTTTAATAACTGCGATATCAATAGCGATTAGCCAACCACTTGTCCTGTTCTAGCCTTATTCTTCTGTCCCTACTACTCACTTTGAAAAAAAATAGGTTGAGCGACTGAGTAACAAACAGTTCTTGTAGAAAAACTTCTGTTGATATACCTCCATTAGGAGGCCATATGCTCCACATTGGGAGCGGACATGGATTAAAAATATATATATATATATATATATATATTAACTTATATATCTATTACAATAAGTATATGCCTATTACTATTATTATGTACAAAAAATCTGTTTTATGTGTAATAAGACATTTACGGAACGCCCAAATATAGATGATGTTCTGCTTAAATGGGATCCGTTAATTTGGACCTCCACTTCTGCTCGTTCATCCTCATTTTTCTCTCTCGTTGAGACATATTTCCTCCAAATTGAATTCGACTCTTAGAGGTCTATATAGACCACTTTGAGAATCTTTGCTTTACATAAATAATATTTTACTTCACGGCTTGTGGTTGATTTGAAATTGTTGATGCGGACTTTTAGCCAAAAACATTGCCCAGGCCTGGCCTATACACTTAAATTACATTTGAAATGGTATTCTCCGGAATATAAATACACCAGAGCATTTAATTAAGTCATCAAAGTACGATTAGCGGCCATGCTGATCAAAGGGTATCCCTTGGAAACCATTATGTGAAATATTTTCTTTGGTCCTATTACTACACGCGTACCTTTCATTACAAAAAGTATCAACCAATTACAAAGTGACTCCAATTTGCTGAAGTGGCCTTTGAAGTTTTTAATTACAAAACCGATTCCCGGGTGCCAAGATTCTGAAAAACCCATCACCCTTAGCGATAATGTAAACAGACTCTATGGACGGTCTTTTTTTATTGATTCGGCGTTTGCATAAATTTGTCAACGTTTAGTAAAAATGTTTCATTAGCTATCAAAACATTTGAACAGTATAAAAACAAGTGTTGAATCTTTGCTACAACAATAACCGAATAATATAAAATATATACTTGAGATACAATTATACTATCATTATATTACATGGAATTAGTTTCGATAAAAGGAATATATAAATATGGTATTTGTTATACAATCAGTAGAAAAATAAAGCTACCATATTCAATCTTTATATTAATAGTCGATAATGTCCGTCCGTACGTTTGTATGATTGTCCCTGATTTCTGATATCTGAAAAATAAATTCTACTAAAAAATATATAAATTTATATTGATGATTACTAGTTACTTCGTAATAAAAAGTATAATAGCATTTTGTATTTTTTTCGACCTGTTCCTACTGGTTTCTGGTTTACCTTTGAAGCATTTAAATATTAGTTGTTTTGTAATTTTTTTATTAAGGTTAAAATAAACTTTTATGAAGAAACGTACAGTTATCTAATTAGATGTATTTGAACAAGTGAACACCGTTAGCGAATAATAAATATATCTAAGATCAATGACCATTCGATAACAATATCGGCAAATTTCTAAATATTTACAATTAAAGATATTTTGATCATATAAAATATCTTTAATTAATCTCATGTTTTTGTGTCAACACCTTAAAAGGTATGTTATTGTATTTACATGTCAACATTTATGTATATTTCACATACCTAAACAAAACCTTTTTGTTTTAAAACGCTATATAAGACGCTGTTTATTATTATTCTATGTATTATATAATATTAAATATTACTCTTTGGTATTTTTATTTTTCGTCAGGATACAAAAACATAAAACTACTAGTAATTCTGTATTGAGACAACCCGTTAATAGATTCAAGGGAAATCGACGCTTTTTGCTCGGTTCCCGGAACATTTGAATAAAATAACCTGACACTGGAAACTTTCTTATTGATTTTAAGATTGCGTATAAAGTAACTTTTGTTCGTTTAATACAAATATGGATTGAATTTTTTTCTACTTTAAGAACTTTTATACATTTTGAAAGGCAGTAAAATAATGGTGATTTTTTAAAAAAAATCTTGTTCGTACGTGTGGCAGATAGTTTTTAATATTAAACAAAAACAAAAAATACTGACCCAATGTACCATTTTTCAAAGGAATCAAACAAATCCCTCAAATGATGTGTAATATAAAACAGTTTTAATATTGTCATATTTTGCAACAGCTGTCTTAAAAAATAGTTCATTTGAGTTTTGACCAGGGCTTCAAACCACTATTTTTTTCGTGCCGGTTTTCGTTCCGGCAAAAATAACGGTTTTCGGTTTTCGGTTCAGCTCGAATCCAAAAGCCCAGGAATTTACCAATCTGCCCAAAATATTCTGTCTCGGGACATAAAAAAAAGCCGAGGCTTTAAAATCCCCAATTAAATTTCTAGCCGAAGAGTTATTTTAGGAAGGTGTCGGAACTGCGACACAATAAATTGTCATGCGTCAATGGCACATATCAAGGCCGTTCGGCTCAAACGGCATTTGTGACATTTCTCCAAACATAAATTATTTGGAACCCAAGATGACGCAAATGCCATTTTCAATTTACTTTGCAAAACTAGATTTGATCATCGATGTAAGATTTATCGTAAATGTACACGTATTTCTTATTTTATATCTACAATGAAAATATTTTTAACATTTAAAGAGCTTATCATGTATTTAAATGTAAAGTTTTCTTTAAATATCGTGGTAAAGGAATACGTTTGAGTTTGGTTGAATTGATAAAGATTAAATGATAGTCACAATCATAAAAGTGAAATCATTGTTTGTATTTCTTTTGCAAGATACATCATTTATCTAAGATTAAGGTCTCTAATCCCGGGATTGGTATGGTTACAATCCCGCGATTTGGGCATTGAGACATTTTGAGTAAATCTCGAAAATTTATAGGGTTTTGGATTTGGAAGAGCTAAAAAAAACGAGTCACCAAAGCTTTTCTCAAATTATACACGATTTCACGTTGAGTCCCCAATTCCGGGATTGGATATTCTAGTTAAGATCACCCTGTTACTACTGGTAGAATGCTTTTTTTTCGTTAAAGAATCCATGTATTTATCATTTGGTACCATGGACGAGTACTTAAAGTTGTTGGCTTGTGTTACGGTTCTCACAGGTTCTGTTTTTTTCTGTTATGTGAATTTCCATTCAAATATATGTCTGTGATGTTTTTAAATTTCTTTTTGTCTAAAAAATTCTACAAAACGGTATATAACGAGAGTGATCAATTTATTATAAGTCTTATCCTGATCATATTAATATATAGTCTTATCTTTGTGTAACATTGAGGTTCAGTAACTAACTGTATGTCTTACGTGGACAAAATCAAAGCGAATGTAAGCCAACTCGATGTGGCACGAAAATATCAAACAGTCTCCGCTGATGTAGAGTGTCCACGTGACAAAACGTACGCCGCGATCAGTTTGTTTGATATTTTGATTCGCTTTAAACCGTGTTTCAATCGCGTTCGCAGTGACTTCGCCTAGGTAAGACGTAGCGTAAGTAAATACCAGTTATTGTAGAGAAATGTTTGTGAGATAAATCTCTATTAGAAAGAATAATATGTTACGAAAAATGGTATAAGCTGCATATCTATGGCTGCATTGTTAATGTTTTTATTATGTAGCAGTCGGTGACCAAAGAAAGAAATCCTCGTACAAAATTAAATATTTACCTTTAATAGCTGCATGAATTCATGTGAATTCAATTTCTTCCCTTCCATTCCGTCATAACGACGGGCATATTGAGAACAATTAGATTTAAACTAGCCTTCAAAATAGGCGTTGGTGCGACTAAAGAACTATTTTTTTTCTAGATCATAATAAACACCTTTGTGTAGATGAATCACTCAAGTCTATTAACGCTCTAGATTGGGAGCGGAAAAAGACACTTATTACACGCTACGCCTTTAACTGGCTCTCAAATTTGTAAAGCTTATTTCCCTAGAAAGCTTATTTCAATACTCCACTATTTCGACAGCTATTAATAACAAAAATAATTATTTTCAATTAAGTCGCTAGCAAAATTAAGAAGTAAAAACTTCTTGGAAGGTTTGGTTGCTGAGTCGATAAATTATTACATTAAATATATTTAAAGTCAATATGTGATATCGATAATCATTACGTAACCCCATGAGAATTTAAATACATCAATATATCTAGGCTTGACTATTATATAATTAATTGTAAAAGTAAAACTTCATTAAGCTTAAAGCTACACGTTCAATAATAATTATCAACCAGTAAAGCAATTATTCAACTCCCGACTGGGCCAATAAGTTAATGAATATTGATTTTCAGTCTAAACTTTAATCACGTAAAGAGAAATTTAGCTGTCTACATGTTTCTTTTTGCTTATACGACGTTAAAGTTAAAATTTTACTTCAATCGAGAATGTCAAACTGTATGTATTTTGTGATTTACTACATCCATTGACATGGTTAGATTCTTTTGCCAAAAGAAGCAACCTACAACCTGCAATCGGCGTTAATACTTATAACAGAGCTTCATTATGAATAAGCATGTTATACATTTTACAAGTAACGGCTAGTTTGACAATGAATTGCTAACGCCATGTAAAAACAGAACTAACACATTTTGTTGCTATCGCTTCAAATTCAAACGGCACTATTAGTACTTTAAATACTATTATTAATATTAATACTATTAGTTTTAAATTTTTTGGCGCTGTTTTAAAAATAAATGTGTTATACTTTCAGCTCAAACATCCAATCTTAAACAATAATTCAAAACAATATTTTTAAGCGATAACTGACGTTTTTAAGCCTACTTAATAAAGTCAAATTATCGGGTCTATAATATTATCACTACAAAGCCTGCCATACTTTTTTTTATTTTTAAAATTACCAGTTTTGCATTAATTTCGTGTTTGAATACAAACAACAAATAAAGGCAGTTTTTTAGCAAGATTTTTTTTAAATTAATTCAATGCTCACGATTTTGTTATAACGATATCAGTAAAAGGTAAAAATTGATAAATCATTGATCAAACAATCTTGAAGATGATTGTTCGATCGAATAAAATAAGACTTGACTGTATCTACACGTCCAATATAATTGGTGAAGAATTTGATTCCTACAAGTGCTTAAAATATCCTGCTGATATTATTAATTGAAACGAGGCTCAATTTTGAAAATGAATAACATAATATATACCTATTTCGTATTATCAAGGCAGTCAATCAATTAAGTATATTCAAAGAGCTCCCCCAAACGATAAATCTTAGACTCAGCTTCATTAGTTAATTAAATAAAGTTAGTAAGCTTAGGGACTCTCTAATTGTCTAGAAATGACGACATTAAAATTATTAGTATTACTAACTGTTTAATCAGGTTCTTTGTTTTACGCAAAACTGTTTTATCAAATATTTGATTTGGCAAGACTTACAAAATTCAAAGTGCTAATGTATATTAAGGCTTCTTCGTATAAAATCTTCGTAATAAATCTATTCAATTATAAAATAACCTACTTTAATATTACTATGGTGAACATAAAATGATAAAATTTTCATTATTTCGTTGTTAAGCTTCAAAAAAAAAAAAACGGGATTGACAATGCTTTACTACTTTTGCAGACGTAAATACATTTTCAAAAAAAGAGTTTTTAGCATGTATTATTAAACTTGTTAAAAAAATCTTAGTAGACACTTTTCAAGTATTTTTTTTGAAACCCTATAGATTTGGCAGTAACTTTGTAGAAGTTTGTGTCGACAGTTTAATTTCATAGCTCTATAACTAGAAATTTATAGTTTTTTTTTGATATTTTTTTTCAAATACAGTAAGGATATACGAGTAGGGGCTAGGACAGAGTTTACTAATCGCTCTCACTGCGCCCCATTTTTTAGACATGGAAGGATAGGAGGGCATTTGTATAAATACATCACAAGCAGAGACAATTGAAAAAAATTCTCTTCGTAGTGCGACAAGACGAAAGTCAACAAGGATGACCACTTTTCTTTGTTTATACTTGCATAATTACAACAATTATTATAATGCATGTTTTGTCAACATCGAGTTGAGTTTACGTGATATATCCACAATAAAAATTTTGCTGATAGTTTTGTTGAAAATACCAAATTAAAATTTCGTTTACGTCACTCAACTCATCCAACTGAAAATCTTATCACTCTTATCACAGCCTTGAAGTTCGAACGCGTTTTTCGTATAAAAACAGCATTTTTGTACAAAGTTTATACAATATACCAAAAACGTTATATTTAAGAAATCATTGTTCGTGTTTCATCAGCCATTTGACTATACAAAAAATGCGATGTCAGCCAAACAATGAAATTTGAATACAAAACAGGCTTTTAAAAACGGCCTTCCAAACACGAACGAAAAAGCTCTACCTGGATATTTCAATAAGCTTTTACGCTGACTGGGCATTTTCTCTTTCACTATGCCTATTATAAGTGTGTATGTTTGTATTCATGCATAAAAGAAAAATAATAACTTATTCATACGTTTAAAATAGATCTAGGTCGGCACGACATTGTGCGTGATGCAAAATTGCCCGACTTATGATTAATCAAAATATTGGTAATGTGATGGGTGTCAAGAACGGCTTGAATATAAAGAAGGTCTACCAAATGCGTAGACGTACACCTACCCTTAGATTTAAAAGGTACTAGACGTGCAAGTTTTTAGTTTGATAATGTCAAATAATAACGTATGTCTTTTTATTTGCGCGAATATACTATTTGAATAAATTATTTAGAAAAAAATGTTTATCACAAAAACGTCAGTTCCACTATAGTCGATATAATTTTCGAAAATAAAAAAAGATACTTTTATTTATAACTTTTTTTTTTTTTTTATTCGATAAACTTTTTTCCTTTCTGCATCACTCCGAAGACGATGTCTCCTCAATGATACAGTTAAGATACATGTTTTTAGGCAATTTTATAGGTAACAATAATAATAATTAGAAATATAAAGAGATACTAATAAAGGTTAATTAAATAATTAAATAATAAATTAAATAATAAACACGGAAAAAAAAAAAATTAATAATAATAAGCAAGAATGATAGTTAATGGCACTATTGAGACAACTTTTAATTTTGAAACAGATATAATATGATTAAGGATTGAATGGTGAGGGGCAGGGAAGGTAAACTTTTTCTCCAAAAGAAGTAGCAAATTTCTTGAAGTGAGCGAAATTTTCTGGAGATGAAACTAAATCTGGATGCCCGATAGGACCATCACGGTTATTTCTACATAACGAAAACAATATACCTCTTTCAACAGACATAATCGAACAATTCCAGAGAATATGCTCTGAATCTTGATTACTGTCACCACAAGGACAGTGTGGGTTAGGTTTGATTTTAAATTTATGTAGCTTGGCATTAAACGCACCGTGTCCGGTGATAAATTGTGAGGTCCAGTGATCCGGAGAGAGCCAGGTTGCATTCTGACGAAAAACAATATCTGGGAAAAATAAATAGGTAATTCTACCACGAATGGACTTTGACCATCGACTTTGCCAATTAGTTAAAACGGTTAGTGAGCAGAGTTTTTTCACTTTAGCTTTTAAAAAATCTTGTGAATCCAACGGGTGAAGAGTTGTGAGACCAATTTGCGCTGGTTTCCCGTGCAAAAGGTGATGAATTGCAGCTCGTCTTTGGACCTCTAGATCCAATGGAGTAAGTCCCAGCATTACGGGAAGACATTCTGTTGAGCAAGTTCGGTAAGCTTTGGAAATAGCAAGAAGGGGAAACCGTTGTCCCCGAAGAAGTATTTGACATATTTCCTGTCGTTGGGTACACCTATATGCCCAACAACTTGCAGCATGACACGCAATACCGAGAAATATGGACTTGTAATAAAGCCGAGACGTAGGGAATGTTAACCCCCAACTTACCCTAGCCATACGTGCAGCCTTTTCGAAGCTTGTCTTAGAATTAGCTATCGCCGTTTTCACGTGGTCCAAGAAAGATATTTTTTCATCTAATATCACACCGAGGTTTCTCAAGGTTCTCTGGACTGGAACTGTGATTGTATTTAACTTAACTATTGGTTTTCGCGTCAGTTTCCCTTTAAGCATTATACTACATGTTTTATGGGGTGCAAATTGTAGTTTATTGTAGTCTCCCCATGCAGCAACTTGCTTTAAACAGTCAGTTGATAGCTTTTCGAGAATGCTTCTACTATTACCATGAATAAGCATTATTGCATCATCAGCGTATGCTTGTATGTGCGTATTTTGAGGGAGAGGGAGGTCTAACAGATCATCGAATAAAACATTCCAAAGAAGTGGTCCAAGAATCGATCCTTGAGGAAAACCTCGTGTGATATTTCTTTGGATTGAAGAATTTCCGGTTGAAATGATTATCTCTCGTTTTGAAAAATAGCTTACAATAATTTTAAATAGATCAGATGGAAACTTTCTCAGTTTCAGTTTTGTTAAAATCATTGGCCACCATGCATTGTCAAATGCTCCTGATATGTCAAGGGAAATAGCCAAGATATATTTGAAAGACGAGGACGCTACCACACCGAGTAAATGATTGATAGCATCATCTACAGAGATCTTTGACCTAAATCCAAACTGATTTGACGATATTGGTTTGTTTGAAGAAATGTGCATATTAAGACGAGTAAATATAACCTTTTCAAGAACTTTACCAAGGATTGGGAGTAAGGTTAAGGGACGGTAAGCTTTTGGGTCGGTTGGTGGTTTTTCACAGCGCTTAGGAATGATGATCAGAATACCAGACTCCCAGCAATCAGGAAAAATACCTTGTCTTAAGCAACTTTGGTAAAGGTATGTGAACTCATGCTGTCCGATATCCCATGCTCTTTTGCACAGTTCAGCATCAATCCTGTCGATGCCTGGTGATTTAGTAACATTAAGATTTTTAAAGATCTGGTTAAACTCTTCTCTAGTAACTGGTGGCGAATCATCTTCTATTGTGTTGGGTAAATCAAATGCGTATTTCCAGATTCTAGCATGTTCTGTTGAGTCCGAATCTGGATCATCTTCAGCTATAAGGGAATCCAAGAAAGCTTTAGCAGTGCTTTCGCCGGTCATAGTAAACTTCCCTGAATTAAATATTCTACTTAAGACTCTTGAAGTACTTCTCTTGTTTGAGATTGATTGGTATACAGCACCCCAAGGATCGGTCGAACTTGCTTCTCGCACAAAGCTTTTCCATGCCTCCTTTTTGGTGGAAAGTATAGCATTTCTTAAACGAGAAGAGGCACACATGTAGCTTTTCTTAAAAGTATCTAGAAATGGTGAGGGTAGTTTTCTTCTCATTCTTTGATATGCTCTACGAGCTCGGTTTTTACATCTTTTGAGTTCATCTAATGTGGTGTTCCATCATGGATTCGAGGACGAATGCTTCGGTTTGGTTCTTCCTATCGCTATATCTGCACATTCAATCACACTATTTGTCAACATTAAAGCTACTTGGTGAGGAGTTTCATCAAGTCTTTTTGCTGATTCGTTCAACTGTGTTTGTAACAATGTGTTGAAAAATTTCCAGTTGCGCTTTTATAACTAATGTTGCTTTTATTTATAACTAATGAGTTTTCTAACTTGTATTGTACTGATATCAGACAATAATTCTTATATGTTGAATCTAATCTGAAATAAATTTTCTAAATGACGAAGACTCTAAGACTGCTGAGCTTCGAGAACAGATGCTTGCGTCGAATAATGGGGGTGAGGTAGTTTAATTTTGTAAGTAATTTTGTGCAATTAGGGAACGTACAAGACAGCTCCTCGCCACGTCAGTGGTTATGGAGAGACGTTGGAACTGATTGGGTCAATTGCTGCAAATGCTTCCGGAAAGCTTTAATTTATCCTGCCTATTCTTCCAACCAGTGGGATTCCGGCTTCTTGGACGATCGTTGGGTCCTATCCATAGCATGAGCTCGGTGGAATTAGTGGGAGATAGGAAAACATGGAGTTAAGAGACACGGTCATATGCTCAAGGATTTGCATAAGAAGCGAATATTGTCCAAGAAGAAGAAAACTCAAACCTGTGGTTTGACATGTGTTTGAAAAATAACTATAAAACATAATGTTATTTCCGATTTGGTACAATGCAATGTCAAAAATACATTTACGTAATTATTCTTCGCATGAGACACACTGAATGTACAAATATAGATATGTTACAAATTTGTGTTGAAGCTTACGAGAAATTCAAATTGACAAAACCGCAGCAAATGTAGCGAGACGTATGAAAAAATTACAGTGATATTTCATTTTCTGCGCCGACATTTAAATTGCATCCGGAAAAGTTGCGCCTACTTTAAGGGTAAGTTGGTAAATTATACATGGCGCTTTCAAATATCACCGTTATGACTTTTTTCATTGCTTTAGTTGTATAACAAAAGATTCAAAATATTATATTACTATTTTAATGTTAATAACAACGATTTGATTAACTCTCGCGGCTCGGAGACTAGAAAAATACGTCTCTGGCGATGGGGGTCATTTTTGACCCCAGTGGTTTCCTCATTATTGGCCTTATTCTTATGAATTTCAAAAAAATAAATAGTCTACGGGCTTTAAAATATCTCTCTGCATCATTCCGCATACATTTTTTTATAAAAATCCTTGGTTTTTTAATAAATAATCATATTTTAAGTTGCGCGTAAAATATACGTCGTTCCAATGCCAATGTCAATGCGCGACTGGCGCGCGTCAGTCTAGTTATCTTACCAACGATCGCTGATAAGCGGGCGCTTATCTCTTATCTTATCGTATTTATATAAACTACAAAAGGTCCAAAAAACTATGATATAAGAATACCTTAATTATAAACATTGTATCACCCATATTAAAATAGATATTTAAGAAAATGTGGGTATTGGGGTCGCATTTCTTGAGCTTAGAACCGGAAAAGTTAAGAACGTGAGCGCTATATATCCAAGTGCATGCGAATGAAAATAGCTTCAATACATTTTACTCATTAGGTGCAGAGAAAAGCACTTTACAATAAAATTTCCGTTTTGTTTGTCAAAATATTACATAAAGAAAATATGTTAGTAACTAATTATGTTATAAGTTTTCATAAAACATTTTATTTCATGTTATATTAAAAAGAACACTTCAATTCAGGTGAAAGTTTCTTCAAATCTACCCTTTTTAACATTATTCAACTTCGTCTGAAACAATTTCTCAAGTTATGAAATAACTTTGCTAAGTACAAATCGTCAGACAGATTTTTATCTTAGCTGTCAGATCACATATTATAGTTTTACCAAATACCTAGTCCATAACGATAGTTTCAATACAATTTTCTTAGATTTAAATATACCACAGCCTGTATAATGTAACAAGGGACCTACGAAAATCTCGTTTTCTTTCCTCCCAGAAGATGATGAACAATAGTTGCCCTCCGGCATGCAAAACTTTATTCTGTGGGGTATATTTTTGTGAAGAGGGCAAGTAAATAAAACATAAATCTTTCTTTGTTATTGCTACATCATTTTTTCTCAACTTGGGTACATGTTTTTGGATGAGATGATTGAATTGAAATGACATCAGCAATACGAAAATTTCTGCTTTAGTCATTGCTTCTACAAAATTGTATCAACTACCGGAACTTTCCTGAACTAGGAACGGTCTTGATGCAGAATATCATATTATAAACTCTTAACAAGAATCTAAATTGCTAAACCTCTCTTTTTCAGGAAGGATGAAGCCAGGAAACGATGAGTAGTTTGTCAAATTTGAATCGTTCAAATTATGTACATTCACACAAATTTTGTCACTAACGACCCGGGTTTCGCCTTCCGGCGTCATCGGGCGTTCAACTGTACGGATGAACTTGAACTGACGCTTAACAAATGAATGTTTCGTGTTTATATAATAAATAAATGCATCACTGAATTTAAAGCTATTGCTGGCGAAAAGGATAAGCCCATGGGAATGCCAACAGATTTGAGTAGTGAGTAGTTTTAAGAATTATATTTATTTTTGTCGGAAAAGGTTTTATGATTATATTTATATATGGTATGAAAGTGGCGACACAGGCATGTTTAATATTTCATTAAAAATCGGAAGACTGTTCAATTGCGCTCTGTTTATTTCTAGAATTTCCTGGAAAAAGAGCTTATTTGGGTCCGTATTTGGATGTAAAATTTGTATCACTTGTTCCTGAGTAGTTTGTCATTCACTGTCGGTATACCACCTAGTTTTTTTATGCTAATGTAGATAGAAAAAGATTTGAACATTACTGGTCCGTGTAATTGAACAAAATTTGATAAATCAATTGAAAAAATAATTTAAAATATTACACGTGAATGAATATCTGGACACCACTTCTTGAAAGAGTGAACATTCAAGGGTGTCGATCACTCGCGTATATAATTTCTAATTTTTTTAAATCGTAAAGTTAATTTTTAAAAATCTATTATGTTATTTATAACAGGCAGTGTTTGCGCATGGAAATAATGGTTTCGATATTTTTTCATAAAGGTTACTACAGTACTACGGACTCAGGAAACGAGTTTTTTTGCGAGAAATGACAATTTTATCTGTAGAGTCCCGAAAGAAAAATAAAATTCTTCAGAATCCCTAGTAAGTTTACAAAATTAAAAATTTCGTGTAACTTTTCCGGTTCTAAGCTCAAGAAATGCGACCCCAATACACACATTTTCTTAAATATATATTTTAATATGGGTGATACAATGTTTATAATTAAGGTTTTCTTATATTATAGTTTTTTGGACCTTTTGTAGTTTATATAAATACGCGATAACACGATAAGCGCCCGCGATAAGATAGCTGGGCTAAACAAGTCAGTTGCATTCTTTAAATGGTTTCGGCGGTAACTTTGTGGAAGTTCATTTTAAATTTTATATAAAGTCAGTTTCAATTTCATATGTGTGCTGGGATGAGGTCTTTTTTACGCGCAACTTAAAATATGATTATTTAATAAAAAACCACGGATTTTTATAAAAAAAAGAGGAGTGATGCAGAGAGATATTTTAAAGCCCTTAAACTATTTTTATTTTTTTGAAATTCACAAGAATAAGGCCAATAATGAGGAAACCACTGGGGTCCCTAAACGACCCCCATCGGATGAGAAGTATTTTTCCAGTCTCCGAGTCGCGAGAGCTAATGCTGACACAACAACTTGTATGTATGTATATAAAAAAGAAAGCGACTAAAAGCGTTAATGGAATGTCGTCAATTAGGTACCTAACTTTAGAGCCTAAGTTTCATTGATTGTAAAATATTAAGTCCATACTTAAATATTAAACGTCCCAAACTTTATTGAAATAAGTTAAGAGTTATAAAATATACGGAAAACTTTTCAAAATTTCGCTTAACCTTTGGTCAAGGGTGTTTTATTAATGATACTGAGTTGAGATGAGTTTGGAAACACTTTGACCTTCCAAGTTACTTTTAGTATCAGCTTATTCGGTATTATTTATTTTCGGATGTGGCCACACTGTATTGTCACAGTAAAAAATATTATATAAAACCATTGAATAGCTTACAATTATTATAATTCAGTAGGTAACGATAACCAGTAATGTTTTATAATACATTTTACGAAATGGGAATTTTCACGAAACCACATGAATTTGAAATGTTTTTTTTTATTATCATCAAAACATATTTTTTCAGGATTAATTATTAAACACATTTCGGGCCCTATGGTGCAGCTGCTAGCTTTGTTAGCTTCCGTGCCGGACCTCACGGCTTTGAGTCGTAGAATAAACAGCATTTTTTGATCGATTTCTGTTCGTAGGCATGGGTGTTTGTGATGTCTAAAAATTCTCTCCCAGATTTCAAATCCTTCAATAGCTGAGCATAATCACTAGTTCTGTCCTAGCCTTGTCTTTTAATTCCTACTACTCTCTTTGGAAAAGAGAGGTTGAGCGACTGAGTAGAAACATTTCTTGTAGAAAAACTTATGTTAAGATACTTCCATTAGGAGGCCATATGGTTCATTTTTGGAGCGGACATGGATTAAAAAAATATTCTGCGGATTTAAACCTTATTTAGTGAATAAATGTTATCTTTTGTGTAACGATGCTCGGCTTTCAGCGTATTTCACAAATCGACACGACGCTTTGTTGTATTTCAGTAGAATTCAAACGATGTCATATTGATATGAATATAATAAAAAAAATAGTTTAATAGTAAAAAAAAAGATATCTTTTTAGTGGCAGCTCGGTTAAGGTTTTTGTAAAGTCAATTAAATGGTAAGTAATATTTTACAACTTTTTAAAAAAAAAAACTATTAATTATCTATTATTCTACGTGGTGGGATATTTTTTAGACTAAAACAACATCTCAATTCTCAATGCCCGTTTTCCGTGTGGAAAATTTTGACGAATAATCACATCAACAAAATCTGCCTAAGCAAATATGCTTGTAAGTCAATTCAACATAACGTTAGAAGTATCGGGCAAGATAATAAATACATTGATGTTGTGACAATTTGTGTGATTGAAAAATTGTATATATTAATTGTTCAAATTATGGGCGGTTAAGATCTTTGATTCAATGTTGGTCAGCTTCAGTTTATCATGTTTAACTTTATCGTTGAACTTAAAATGTAAAAATTCTGTTGTATTTAATAATAATTTAAGTTAAACTTGGATCGTTCGCAACAGCGACCACTTCCGACTGAATGTCAAAATACATGGAATTTATTTTGGTCGTCACTTTTAAAAACCCTCTCATACAAGATGGAAATAGCTATTTTGGGTAAAATTACTCAACTTAAATAATAAAAATTTACAATTTAAAACAACTCTTGTTTATTAATACTCTCAGAATACTGTATTAGCAGCCAACCTCTTCCAATAATAAAATAATTTCTAAACGCGAATTTGGGGGTTGAGCTGTACGGAAAATAATTAAAAATGAAAATCATTCTTGGTCTAAAAATATGTTTTCGAATAATTAATGAAAAACATTGCCATTAACGAGTGAGTAAGTCAATCACTAAAAGGGTTTGAATCTTTTAATAAAAACCTCTTTTAATTTATTTTTTATCAAATTTAAATATAGATTGACAAATTTGACTTTGGTAAACATAATCAAACTGTCAATTCATGTTGGAAGGTCATAACAAAAAATATTGAATTGGAATTTTTCGTCAAAGTTTTTAATTTAAAAAATTGAAGACTGTTTTTAATAAACGAATAAACTGCTTCTTTCGTAGTGTTGGTATAAATGACAGAAACGTGAAAAATATTCTCACTAATGTATGGATTTGGAGCATTCGCTGTCTGTGAAAATAAAATTATTATTTTAGCCAAATACGACTAGTAAACCGCCTATAATAAAAAAACTTATATTAATTCTTAAAAGTGGGGTTATACGATTTTAAGCTTCCATATGCTCTACATTGCGACATGACATGAGTCATAACGATGATTTTTTTTAATACATTGAATGTTAATAATCACTCCTAAAACGTTTTGTTAAAATCAGAAAAAGAAATTGTCTTTTTTGTTATTTTATTTAAATAACATTTTTTTATCTTTTTACTTCACTTGAACTTTTTATTATTAACAATATCAGTTTCAAATGTGAATTTCTTACTCAAGATGGGTTTTTTTGAAAGAGAACCAAATATCTTTTGTCTACTTAAAGGATAAACAAAAAAAATATTGGCAGAACAACAGATATATAGTATGCCAAAATTCAAGGAAAAATTACAAACGTCATCCTGTTTGATGTAATACTATGTTTATTTGAGGAGCTTGGGATCCAATATTATCAAATCTGAACACACAATAAACGCACAATCTTTTTAAAACAGTTTTGATTACACATAAATGCTAAGAACTTATATGTTTTTAGCAATGTTTAAAATTAAATTCTCTAATTTTGAATAAGTAATCCTATATTATGGCAATATGTCATTTTTTGTCAAAACTGGATTTGGGCGTTTTTGATCCCGAGATTCTCATTTAAACTTTTGGCCGCGCAACTAATTAAATTAAGAAGATTTCTAAAAAATATCGACCAACTTCTACAGGGTTGGTTTATTAGTTGCTCGTTTTAAAATATTTGGTACCTTACTGATACATACGATGATCGAATTTAAATATTTTCCAATGTTAAATACCCCATCTATTCAGGCACAGTAAAACAGCTAAGATAATATATGTTAATTTTCCTTGAGCATATGTTTCACTGTATATTTTTTTCACGACGTTTCCCATCAAATTGGGCAAACCCTCTACGATCGAAGCTTTTATTCAAATATTCAAAACCCATCAATCTTTCGGCTTGGGCTGAGGAGCTTGAAAGGGTGGCGTCTTTTATGTTGGGGTGAGTACGGGTCTCGTTGGGAGTACGTTGACAGGGATTATTACTAAAGGTATCGGAAAAGGTGACATTTTATTGTACGTAAGAAATAATATATCAAATTTATCGTATTATTATTATTTTATTTAACATTTTTGCACTCAATAGAAGCGCGTTTTAACATTTAATGGAGCATGTCTACAACAAGAGAGCTTTTTTAACAAAAGTTTACATTAAGTCACTCAACCTTTACTTTTATGTACTTAAGTTTAATTATTTAAATATTATTTAATATTAATTTAGCAGTTATTAATATATAATTATTATAATTTCGCAGTTCATCTTTAAATTCATTACTAAAATCCTAAATAATAATAGTAAAAAAATTTAATGCACGTTTTATATGTAGGTTATTGTCATATATTAAATTCAAAATAATTATCGTTTGAGACGAATTTCACTAATCGAAGTCGCGTTGAAACTTTGGTAAAGTTTGAAGTCGTAATTATGTGTAAGGCCATTGAAAAACTTGTAAGGAAAGAGTGACAGTCTTTCAGACATGAAAAAACTTTTGTAAGAAACTAGCATTAAAAAATTATAACATGGAATATTCTCATTTAGTACAAAACTTTCGATAAAGTTTTACTTCATAAAATAAGTAAATTTTTAATGATGGCAAATTTATTGTAACAGATAATTAGTGCGAACATCGTAGTTTTTTTTCTTTTTAATATTTTAGAAAATAACTTTAAAATTGTCACATAAAATGAAGGTTTGTTTAAGTTTCCTTGTTCTCAAATCATTGGGCATTTGTTATATTATAATAATTTATTGAAATGTAAAAGTTTTAAACCCTCTTTCGTTAGCATGCTTTTCTTGCCCTCTCTTAAGAGAGTCAAATCAATTGAAATAACTCCTCGTTACTAAAATTTGATCAATTATACCTTAATTATTACAAAAAATATGTTTTTAAGCTATTTATTTACAAAGTTAATATGTTAGAAAAAAGTGTCCAATATAAAACCGACAACTTTTGTCCGCTTCAAATGTAGAGCAGATGAACTTCGAATAGTGTTTATAAAATCACTCTTAGGGTATTCATTGTCAATAATTAGTGGAAAGGCATTACATTTATAAAAACACAATACTCCTTTGTACTTTATTCCACTTTATTTAAAAGGTCAAGACTAGTTTATATAAACAGAAGTGTTCTACGAAAAAATACTTGTTCATCAGTCATCCTCATTTTGTCGTTTTTTTAAATGAGAGTAGGAATAGAAGGATAATTCTAGAACAGAACAAGAAGATAGATAATCGGCCTTGCTGTCTATTTTAAGAATATAATAGATGGTAATTAAATTAAGACAACATATACATCTTTACCTTGAGGCAAAAATTCATTAATCAGTTAATAAAAAAATATTTGAACTATGGTAGAATACTATACAAGACACAGTAAATATAAAAGGTAGTGTGACAAAATAATGCTTGATATTGTTTATTGCATTTATTTATATCAAATAGTTATGCACGTTTCTTTTCATTATTTCTCTAAATTTGTAGAAAAGTTATATTGATTATTTTATTTTTATACGAATGAAAACCATTTTATAAATATGTTTTCCCCAAATGGTTTTATTTCTGTCATCATACAATAATAAACGAGAACTATTTAATATTCAAAAAATATTTTTAGGGTGACTGTTAAGAGGATTTTTTATAAGGAGAAACAAAGTTTTAATGACCCATAATTAGTAATTCAAATTTATACTTGTTTATGTTAAATTAATGTGAAGCAATTATTACTTTGCTTTCTGTTCTTAAAAAATATTTGAATCAAGTATTTTTGTGTTTATTGAAAGCTAAGTTAATATAATAATAAAAAAATTTGTATACTGTAAGTATTTTTTTGTTGTTTTGTAGTAGTTTTATAAAATACATATATGCTAACGATTATTTTACAGCTATCTCCTATAAGTATCGAATATTCATCCATCTGTTTAACTGCTTACTTTTTTAGCCTTTTGAGGATATAAAATTGAAAAACCTTTATGTAATACTAAGAATTTTACATTTTGTATTGCGGCAATACAGAATTTTCAAAAAACGTTATGCAAAACTCATTCAAAAGATGACAAAGTAAAACATATAATTGAATTTGAAAACTGAAGACGGATACTTTAATGGCAATTATTATCGAGTGTTTGTTGTTAAAAAAAATCCCTTTCCAACATGATTTACGTCAAAGTTATCGACGTGACAGAAAATACAATAATGTAATAAAATACAAGTTAAGTAATCAACAGTGATTTTGTTATTGAGAATATATTTCAACAGATTTTCTCTTTAGTACAGCACTTTTTTTTTTGATCCCGGAACGAAGTAAGAGCTCTTTTTTTAGCTCTTCCAGAATTTACAATTTCAAAAATCCAGGAATTTACGGAATATCCAAAATAAACCAAAATTTGGAACTATCTTATTTTTTACTCCTCGCTCAACTTTCTCAAATTTTCTCAATCCCGAAATCCCGGAATTAGTTCTGTCAAAATCCCGGATTTTTCAATCTAAGATTCCGGGACTAGAGACCCTAATACAAGTCTATAAACGATGTGTTATTTCATTTTGTTATAGTTTTAAACGATAAGAATTAAATATCTCGTTAGATCCTTCACATATTTTTTCTCGGTATCTTTTATTTGATCATTCGTTGATTTTTTAAAACAAATACAATTTCTAAGTAACGTTTCAATTTAATTCACAAAATAACAATATTTCCGTGCAACATTTTACTTCTCTGCATACCTTCCGGGCTAACAAAGGGGTTTTTCTTAACGGTCAATTTCACAAAGAATTCCTTTTAGCATTCACTAAGTATTCACATAATTAGAAGAAATGTTCATTTAAGGCCACATAGGTATGAGGGCTGATAGCATTCTTTGGTTAAAGCTTTGCAAAGGATTCAGACAGAGGTCTGTACTTGATTTCTGACCTTGTCTCAAGTAGGTTGAAATTTCAGCCATTACCTATGTTGCCTTTTTGTGACGTAATTAAGTAAATATACGTATGTAGGTGACCTCACATTATATTCCATTGAAGTATGAAGTATACATTTCAAATAAAAGATTGAACAATCTAACGAAAAAAGTTATTCTACATATTATTAAATTGATTTATTTTTATTTACATGTAAAAAAATATTGTGTAAAAAATTCGCTGCAGATCAGTAAAATTTCAAACTCAAATGGTCTACGATTTTTATAGTTCAAAGCACCATATATTTTATCATTCATGGTTTCCCAACACCACCCGTTGTGTATATGTAGCCAACGTTTTATGATCGCCTTTTAAAACGCCGTCGATTAAAAAAAATTCTACCCCTCACATTCATAGCCTGAACAGAGCTGCACGAGAATGGTTTTTAACCATGCAGTAGTGTGCTTGAAAAAAAACAAAATATCAGTTATAATAAAAGTGTGACTATTTCAAGTTTATATGACATAAATCAAATTGACACTTAGAATCCCGTGTATAATCAGTATACTGACAGCTCGTTGTACTAGAAGAGTTTATTGACTCTAGTGAGGAATCAAGGTTATAACGATCCCCAAATAAATTACCAAACTTTTCAAATGCCGTGTAGTTTTGTTGCAATCATGTCATCGTGGCCTATTAAGCCCGTGTGAGAACGGACCACGGCAAACAGTTTTGATCGGAGTATATCTCAAGGCAGTTCCACAGAACATAATAAACGTCTTTTTGGCATACCTACAAGAGCAGTCTGGTCTTTAAACCAACTTACCCAGTGAAAATAGTTTTGCATTGAACCTTCTATGGCCGGTAAGAAACTGACAAGTCCAATGTGATGGCTTAAATAATTTATTGCAAGCCTCCAAGACACATCCCGGAAGAACTGATACGTTTGAAAAAGATGACGCCTATCTGGTCTGCCATATTGCGACAACAACTGTCAGCATTAGCTTTTCATCAAACAAGTAATAGGTGTGACTCTCAGACGTATCCTGGTGAAAAGGGGCAGGGGCTATCTGAACGCCTTCTATAGGTGTATTGATTGCCTTCATTAGAAGGGTAATTGCTTCGCTTAACTGAATGTGCAAATCCAGTGGTAGCACTCCAGCTAGGATCGGAAGCGCATCCGTAGACGATGCCTTGTAGGATTTTGTTAGTGATATTAGTGCAAGCCGTTGTCAACTTAATAATATCTTCTAACAAAATTGAAGTTAGTTATTGATTCCACACGCTAGACGCGTAGCCAGCAATCCCAATGAAAATGATCATTCTTAAAAAAATGTTTAATTTTGTTGTCCTGTACCTAAACTATATTGTTACCTTTGAGTAAGTCTTTTATCAAGATTTAATGACAAAGTCGAATGATCATCGTAATTTTGTTTTCTTTCTATATAGGTGATTGGTCATAGGATCGAATTTCTTGTTATTTTTCATGCATTCATTCTTGCCCACTCACCCTTATCCGATACTGAAATCAAGATTTAGAGAGAGCGTTTATTTTAATAAAAAATCTCCTTCAACCCCACTATCATTTTCCTCTCCAATAAAAAAATATGAGCTTCTTATATCCGACATGTCCTACAAAACAAATTTTACCTCAATACTTCATTATAAATAAGTACATATTATGTTCTACATGTAGATTAAAAATTTGTTGAAAAATAACTACTTGTTCCTTTACTTAACAGAAAAAGACATTTTAGTGATGTTTATTATAGTTTTACAACAAAGAACATCGCTGTAAAAGTCACTTTTAGTTTTAATAGCTTTAGTAAAAAAATGTGTTCTTAATATCAATATAATCAACAAAGATTTGCAGAAACTTGTTATATTTGTTTGAGGTTAGTACTGCGCTTATTTGTGTAAAAAAATGTATAAATTTAATCTCAATGAGGAGACATAAATCATTTTACCCGCTCAGCGGAAGGGTAGCTGGGACGCTTGTTTTCAAACTAATCTACTCCGTATCGTTTTGTACTCGTTGCAAGCAATGGGGGTGTATACGTCACTTATAAACCAGTGGTGAAAGAGCCAACACAATTACCAAAAAACGAAAAAATTATAACTCCACCTAAAGATTCCTGTAAAGCTATTTTGCGGGCTAATTATTGCTATATTTTCTTGATTTACGACCATAGTAACAGATATAATTTACTTTGTATTATCTTGCAAGTGTTATATGAATGGTGATCATGGTGCCAGATACAAAATTTATTAGCCTTACATTTTCTTGAGACACTATTTTTGTATTACCCTGATATATAGAACTGTAACTTTCTTATATATCTTAGTTTGAAATGTATTGTTTGAACCTTTTTTGATATATAGATACTAGTTGTTGCCAGTTAATAGACCACATTCTATCAAAAAATGTGCCGTAAAATTAAGTCAGTTTGTAGAGTAAATAATACCTAAATATTTTTTTTGATTTTGTGAGGAATTCAGAGATAAGGGAGCGTACAAGACAGCGTCCCGTCACGTCAGTAGTTATGGAGAGACGTTGGAACTGGCTGGGTCACGTGCTGCGGACGTCTCCGGAAAGCCTCAATCCTGTCTGTCTTTTCTTTCTACCGGTGGGATTCCGGCGTCCCGGACGTTCGTCGGGTACTATCCATAGGATGTACTCGGCGGAACTGAGGGATGCTGGCATGCCATGGGAGGAAGCAAAGTAATTAGTGGGAGACAGGGAAACATGGAGGTGCCGCGTGGTGGCCATATGCTCCAGATAAAGAAAGAAGAAATAAAATTCGTCACACTTATTCTATAACTTAATTACTAAGGCTAGAAAATTTAAGATAAATAAAATACTCAACTAACTACCAAAAAAATGAAAAATGTGTTACTTCCAAAATAGTATTTTTGTTTCTTTGTGCCTAGTTTATTTTATTTATTAATATTTGATTACATAACTCTTACACTTTCAATTATTTTATATGAAGTACTCACGATGTTAGCAGATATTTTTTTATCCTTTCCTTTGCTTTTAATTATGGCTTGATTACTTCTGGTAATTATATTTGATTAATTCCACAATAATAAATATTAACTGTTTAATAATAAACAACATTCCTTTTCAAAATCACCTGTTTCTTTATTTAGTATATATTGGTAACTGAGATCCCTTTTCTCATCCTGAAAACATTAGGAAAATACATTATGGTGAGCAAATTTTCTTTTATTACGTTGACATCAGATAATAATAAAGTCATAATTATTTGAAATAGTTGTCTATTTCTGAAATCCTCTACGGGTAGCACAGTGATACGGCAGCGAAGCTTTCCCCTGGATTATGAATTTACAGCCAGCGGAATGATAAGCGGATTATTCGACGCTGACGCCATCAATGGGTAGATGTAGGTATCCGTTCGAATCCCAGGGCGTCACTGTTGTTTAAGCATACTTAAGAATATACCATACTTTGGTCGGTTAACGAATTGGTTGTATTAATAACGACGAAGATTATTTTGACAGTGTCCTTCCCTTTGCCAAAGAACATGGACTTTTGTAATATTTAATGGTACTTTTATAAAAATCCAATATTTGCCATCAGCTTTTTAAAACAAAATAAAGTTTCATTTCTTACGCTATTGACCATAAAAACGTGGCGTTTACAAACCAAAATAATTATCAAAGACACAGAAAAACAGATTGAGAGAGCTCACTTTTAGAATATGTATTATCAAATATTATAGTCAATTACTTAAACCAATCAAGATAATAACATAAATCAGACAGAAGTCACTTGTCATATACAATAAAATGTATAATGTATATGTTATGGATATAATTTTTACTGAAACACTATTTAAATGTTAGTTCAACTTTTATTCGAATAACATAATTTTTACACTTTAATTAATCACTTATCTTATAATCAAATGATACGATATGAGGATCGAGGCGTCTTTACTGAGCCGTCGGCCGTTCAATTTGAACTCTCGATTTTAAATGGCTAGATTTGGAGAGAAGGAATTGGATATCGATATATGTATATGTAACATATATTTTCTCTTTAAAATATTTAACCTAATGCTTGTTGCTGAATTTAATGTCTATGAGTGCATTGTAAATTGACGTTTTCTATAGAGATCAGAATATTGCACCCGTGTACACCAAATACAATGCGAAATGTGGATATCTTTCAGGGAAGAATCTAAAATCTTTACCAGATCAGTCTTACAAATATACTGAAATAGCTACTGAAAGCGTTCACTAAATTATTTACTTTTTAGTTCGTGTTAAATCAATTTCAAATTAGCGCTTTAAGGCTTTCAATATTTGTTGATTCCTTGCCCGGATAACGAGTTTATATTTAAATCATACTCCATAAAAGTGAAAATGTAATGAAAGGTCATCTACCCGTTCTTCAAATTAAATATAAGCAAACAATTAACCTTAGATAAAAGAAAACAAAATAAGCGATCAACATTCGAAAAACAGTTTTCATATAATAACGTCAGTTGAAATGTTTTTAATGGGTTTATGTGTAGTTAAGTGATAATACCGCTATCAAAAATCAATCTGAACTTGAAGATTCCTCAATTGACTTTATTTTAATTTTGAGCTTATTAATTTCTTAACAGTAAAATAACTTCAAATTTATCTTGTACCAAACATATTTTTGTATTAATTGCAAATTAGTCGTCAATATTTTAATATTTCATGTGTATTAAAAATTTTAAAAATTAACAAATTTAATGAAATTGGAAGTTTCAGAGTGTTCGTAACAATTATTTTACCTATAAACAATATTAAATACTTTTCTCTACACCAGTGGTCTCCAAACTCAACAAGGATGTGAGCTACTTTTAGAAATTAAAATTGTCTGGTGAGCTACCTATACATATTCCTTCTTTATAGTTTTTTTTTATCATCGGCCCATACCAACATAATATTATTATATTACTCAAAATAAATAATAGCGTCAGATTTTCTAATAAAACATTTTTTATTTATTTATAAACAAAATAATAGTTGAACAATAAGTATGAGTAAAAATAAATATAAAAATAATAGTAAAAATAATTTGTGAAAAGAATGGCATTCACTTTCCTCCACAATTTTTTCAATTCTCGATGAGTACCTTGTCATTTCCATCCGAATGCAATCATCAAGATGTACATCTGTGAGTCTGTTTCTATATTTACTCTTAACCACCTTCATAGTAGAAAACGTTGATTGACATAAGTAGGTAGAACAAAACAATACCTTCATTCGATTTTTTATTTTATTTTCGGAGTTCAATAATAAAATTTTATAAGCAAATTTATAAATATGATAAAATATCCTACGCGAGCGACCGTTTGGCGATCACTGCTCTACACGTTAACGAAAAAAAATACATATATTTTTCAAAGTATCAAATACGTTATTTTTTTTATATTAGACATTATTCGACACGAATTATGTTTCTATCCTAATTTATTAAGCGGAAATTGGTTTTTGGTTGATACTAAAAATATTTTAAATAAAGTCATTTAAAAGTTTAAAAATGAATGGATTTGAAGCACTGTATTCAGTTAAAAAAACAAAACTTTAAAGCAAATACGTTGCTATTCGCAAAAAAGAAACTTTTTAATAAAGTGAATGTTAGTATTGAAAGTAATATACATACATAGAAATAGCAGGCATTTAGTCTCAAATTTCTTAATTTTATAAACTAGGCCAATTGGCATGCACCAAATTGCAAAGTATTTTCCTTATTTTCCAAGATACAAAACAATGTTACAGCTGATCTCAAAGACTTTTTGCAACGCCCGCACCACTCGCAAGCTCTCGAAAGTTTTTCCACGTTTCCTCTTAGTTTTAATTACTAGCGCCTTGTCCGCCAAAACCGGAACTTCGCCCCGCTTAAGGAGCTTTAAGCGATGCCGATGTGCCGAACGGTGCAAGTTTTACTGTGCCTGGCCTTAAAACTTTTATTCTTATTTCCGATCCAAGCTTTTCCTGCGATAAAGTTATAATCTATGAACTAGGCAGCCTTTTTTGCGGACAGCAGAGAAACAGAATTTTCTTCAAATTTAATGTTCTGGAGTATAAATACAAAAGATAAACACAAGCGATCAAAACTTACTTTGTAAAACATTGCGTCATCACCTCTAAAAGAAATCTTTTAAAGAATCTATGTTGTTTGATCAAATTAAACAATTGACAGATTTATTTTATTTTTTGTTACAATTTCGGACGTGCATATTAATGTTAAATTTAAATTTTATAGAAATAACATATAATTTTTATGATATACAAAATGATAGGCCGATATCGTTAGATTACTGAAAGATTTTTTAATGCATATAGTACAGCGGTTAACGTTGTTGGCTTCTGTGCTGGATCTCACGGGCTTAAGTCCCAGTACTAACAGCACTCTTTCAAAAGATTTATCAATTATGTCCGAAGGCATAGGTGTTTGTTATGTCTAAAAATTCTATCCCACTCTTCCGATCTTCTAATAACTGGGCGTAGCGACAACGATTAGTTAGCCACTAGTCCTGCTTTTGCCTTATCCTTCTATCCCTGCTACTTTCTTTGTAAAAGAGAGGTTGAACGACGGAGTAACAAACAATTCTCGTAGAAAAAATTATGTTGAAATCCTCCATTAGAAGGTCGAATGCTTTACATTGGGATAGGACATGGATAACAAAAAGGAATTCGTCATAACATTTCTTGTATAACTAAATGATAATGCAATTTACAGTACAAATGTTTTATGAAATAATGAGGGAAGATATTTTCCAAAAAAGGTTTAAGTCCGTAAGTTATTGACCGTGCGTCTTTATTTTTTATGTTACCATTGTGAATTGAATGGATTTTTATTGTGTAAAAAGAAGTAAAAGATATCTTGAATAAGAATTTTGTTACCTTTTTGCAAACATTTTTCTCCTAGTGAAAATATGAAAGAAAGGAATATTGATTGAAATTCCGAATAGAATCATTGTGGTCCATCTCACTCTGACGTTTTACAATCCGGGATGTGCTTTGGGCGCCTGGAAATACTCTATATGAGTATTTTTATAGTTTATTAGTTCAATAATTCTCATTTTATGATTAATTAAGGAATAGGTTTTTAATTTTCTTAATTCTTCTTTAATTGCATTATAAAAAAACATTTATGTTTTATTCCTTAATAAAAAAACAAAAAACAAGTTATTTGTTGAATCAACACGGTAAAAAATGTTTAATATCATTTAAATTCAGATATATCAGCCGAAATCACACAGTTGGAAAACCAAAACTTTGTGCCTAGTGGTCAGTTTGTTTTCATAGTTTTAACAGTGAGTATTATTTTGAATACATATATACCAACATGTTTAAAAAACTCGCATAACTTTATTTAAAATCATTTTCATTGTATCTCAAAGTTATAACTGGGTGATAGAAAATTTATTTAAACCTCAATAGAGCACAAGAAAACGATTTTATGTCAACAATTAGTAATTAATACTACTATTTGATTGAAAGGACTGACAATTAACCTTCTCAAATAGAATATACATAGGTTAAAAAATATTTAAATGATTCGTTGCTTACCTGTGATTAACTAAAAAAAATAAACGTAAAAATCTAAGAATTTTATCGTTTGATGACGTTACGAAAGAATTTTTACGTCACCATCTGAAACCAGTTTATTATTAGGATATAACATGTCAAAATAACAAAAGAAATAACATAATCAATATTTGTAAGCGAGTTGTGTTATTTATTCTCCCCACAAAAGGCTCTTATTTTACTGCGGTAATACTTTAAATACATGTGTTAATGCATGGGTGTCTAACCAGTAAATCGATCCCAAAACAAAATTTGATCGATCCCGAAAGCTTCCGTGAATATTCGAAAAAAAATATAAAATATACAAAATACTAAAATTGAATTGTTTTGTAGCACATATTTATCTTATGATATGTATTTTCGCATTTAAAATAAACATTTTTAAGTTTGAAGAAGAAAAAAAGCTACTAAATAAATTGTCTTATAAGAATCATGTTATATAAGTCGATCGCGAGAAAACTTAAGATTGAAAAGTCGAACCCAGGGCAAAAAAGGTTGGAGTGTCCTATGCAATTGTATTAATGGAATGATAACAATAGATTTTGGATACTTTTTACTAATACATTTGCCTTGCAGGCTGCATAAACAGTTAAATGCTTGATGAATTTGGTGG
>CM062838.1:14190987-14235708 GCA_031772345.1 Himalopsyche anomala
ATAAAAGTGAAATCATTGTGTTTATTTATTTTGCAAGATACATCATTTAGCTAAGATTAAGGTCTCTAATGCCGGGATTGGTATGGTCGCAATCCTGGGATTTGGGCATTGAGAAATTTTAAGTAGATCCCGAAAATTTATAGGATTTTGGATTTGGAAGAGCTAAAAAAAACGAGTCACCAAAGCTTTTCTCAAATTATACACGATTTCACGTTGAGTGCCCAATTCCGGGATTGGATATCCTAGTTAAGATCAACCTGTTACTACTGGTAGAGTGCATTTTTTTTCGTTAAACAATCCATGTATTTATCATTTGGTACCATGGACGAGTACTTAAAGTTGTTGGCTTGTGTTACGGTTCTCACAGGTTCTGTTTTTTTCTGTTATGTGAATTTCCATTCAAATATATGTCTGTGATGATGTCTGTGAAAACGGTATATAACCAGAGTGATCAGTTTATTATTAGTCTTATCCTGATCATTATCTTTGTTTAACATTGAGGTTCAGTAACTAACTGTTATGTCGTACGTGGACAAAATCAAAGCGAATGTAAGCCAACTCGATGTGGCACGAAAATATCAAACAGTCTCCGCTGATGTAGAGTGTCCACATGACAAAACGTACGCCGCGATCAGTTTGTTTGATATTTTGATTCGCTTTAAACCGTGTTTCAATCGCGTTCACAGTGACTTCGCCCAGGTAAGACGTAGCGTAAGTAAATACCAGTTCTTGTAGAGAAATGTTTGTGAGATAAATCTCTATTAGAAAGAATAATATGTTACAAAAAATTGTATAAGCTCCATATCTATGGCTGAATTGTTAATGTTTCTATTATGTAGCAGTCGGTGACCAAAGAAAGAAATCCTCGTACAAAATGAAATATTTACCTTTTAATAGCTGCATGAATTCATGTGAATTCAATTTCTTCCCTTCAATCCCGTCATAACAACGGTCATATCGAGAACAATTAGCTGTAAACGAGCCTTTGAAATAGACGTTGACGCGACTAAAGAACAATTTTTTTTCTAGAACATAATAAACACCTTTGTGTAGATGAATCACTCAAGTCTATTAACGCTATAGATTGGCAGCGGAAAAAGACACTAATTACACGCTACGCCTTTAACTGGCTCTCAAATTTGTAAAGCTTATTTCAATACTCCACTATTTCGACAGCTATTAATAACAAAATTAATTATTTTCAATTAAATCGCTAGCAAAATTAAGAAGTAAAAACGTCTTGGAAGGTTTGGTTGCTGAGTCGATAAATTATTACATTAAATATGTTTAAAACCAATATGTGATATCGATAATCATTATGTAACCCCATGAGAATTTAAATACATCAATATATCTAGGTTTGACAATTATATAATTAATTGTAAAAGTAAAACTTCATTCAGCTTAAAGCTACACGTTCAATAATAATTATCAACCAGTAAAGCAATTATTCAACTCCCGACTGGGCCAATAAGTTAATGAATATTGATTTTCAGTCTAAACTTTAATCACGTAAAGAGAAATTTAGCTGTCTACATGTTTCTTTTTGCTTATACAACGTTAAAGTTAAAATTTTACTTCAATCGAGAATGTCAAACTGTATGTATTTTGTGATTTACTACATCCATAGACACGATTAGATTCTTTTGCCAAAAGAAGCAACCTACAACCTGCAATCGGCGTTAATACTTATAACAGAGCTTCATTATGAATAAGCATGTTATACATTTTACAAGTAACGGCTAGTTTGACAATGAATTGCTAACGCCATGTAAAAACAGAACTAACACATTTTGTTGCTATCGCTTCGCATGCAAACGGTACTATTAGTATTTTAAATACTATTATTAATATTAATACTATTAGTTTTAATTTTTGGGCGCTGTTTAAAAAAAAAATGTGTTAGACTTTCAGTTCAAACATCCAATCTTAAAGAATAATTCAAAAAAATATTTTTAAGCGATAACTGACGTTTTTAAGCCTACTTAATAAAGTCAAATTATCGGGTCTATAATATTATCACTACAAAGCCTGCCATACTTTTTTTTTATTTTTAAAATTACCAGTTTTGCATTAATTTCGTGTCTGAATACATACAACAAATAAAGGCAGTTTTTTAAGCAAGATCTTTTAAAATTAATTCAATGCTCACGATTTTGTTATAACGATATCAGTAAAAGGTAAAAATTGATAAATCATTGATCAAACAATCTTGAAGATGATTGTTCGATCGAATAAAATAAGACTTGACTGTATCTACACGTCCAATATAATTGGTGAAGAATTTGATTCCTACAAGTGCTTAAAATATCCTGCTGATATTATTAATTGAAACGAGGCTCAATTTTGAAAATGAATAACATAATATATACCTATTTCGTATTATCAAGGCAGTCAATCAATTAAGTATATTCAAAGAGCTCCCCCAAACGATAAATCTTAGACTCAGCTTCATTAGTTAATTAAATAAAGTTAGTAAGCTTAGGGACTCTCTAATTGTCTAGAAATGACGACATTAAAATTATTAGTATTACTAACTGTTTAATCAGGTTCTTTGTTTTACGCAAAACTGTTTTATCAAATATTTGATTTGGCAAGACTTACAAAATTCAAAGTGCTAATGTATATTAAGGCTTCTTCGTATTTTAATAATAAATCTATTCAATTATAAAATAACCTACTTTAATATTACTATGGTGAATATAAAATGATAAAATTTTCATTCTTTCGTTGTTAAGCTTCAAAAAAAAAAAAAACGGGATTGACAATGCTTTACTACTTTTGCAGACGTAAATACTTTTTAAAAATAGTTTTTGGCATGTATTATTAAACTTGTTAAAAAAATCTTAGTAGACACTTTTCAAGTATTTTTTTTGAAACTCTATAGATTCGGCAGTAACTTTGTAGAAGTTTGTGTCGACAGTTTAGTTTCATAGCTCTATAACTAGAAATTTATAGTTTTTTTTTGATCTTTTTTTCAAATACAGTAAGGATATACGAGTAGGAGCTAGGACAGAGTTTACTAATCGCTCTCACTGCGCCCCATTTTTTAGACATGGAAGGATAGGAGGGCATTTGTATACATACATCACAAGCAGAGACAATTGAAAAAAATGATCTTCGTAGTGCGATGAGACGAAAGTCAACGAGGATGACCACTTTTCTTTGTATATACTTGCATAATTACAACGATTATAATGCATGTTTTGTCAACATCAAGTTGAGTTTACATGATATATCAACAATAAAAATTGTGCTGATAGTTTTGTTGAAAATACTAAATTAAAATTTCGTATACGTCACTCAACTCATCCAACCGAAAATCTTATCACTCTTATCACAGCCTTGAAGTTCGAACGCGTTTTTAGTATAAAAACAGCATTTTTGTACAAAGTTTATACAATATACCAAAAACGTTATATTTAAGAAATCATTGTTCGTGTTTCATCAGCCATTTGACTATACAAAAAATGCGATGTCAGCCAAACAATGAAATTTGAATACAAAACAGGCTTTTAAAAACGGCCTTCCAAACACGAACGAAAAAGCTCTACCTGGATATTTCAATAAGCTTTTACGCTGACTGGGCATTTTCTCTTTCACTATGCCTATTATAAGTGTGTATGTTTGTATTCATGCATAAAAGAAAAATAATAACTTATTCATACGTTTAAAATAGATCTAGGTCGGCACGACATTGTGCGTGATGCAAAATTGCCCGACTTATGATTAATCAAAATATTGGTAATGTGATGGGTGTCAAGAACGGCTTGAATATAAAGAAGGTCTACCAAATGCGTAGACGTACACCTACCCTTAGATTTAAAAGGTACTAGACGTGCAAGTTTTTAGTTTGATAATGTCAAATAATAACGTATGTCTTTTTATTTGCGCGAATATACTATTTGAATAAATTATTTAGAAAAAAATGTTTATCACAAAAACGTCAGTTCCAATATAGTCAATATAATTTTCGAAAATAAAAAAAGATACTTTTATTTATAACTTTTTTTTTTTTTTTATTCGATAAACTTTTTTCCTTTCTGCATCACTCCGAAGACGATGTCTCCTCAATGATACAGTTAAGATACATGTTTTTAGGCAATTTTATAGGTAACAATAATAATAATTAGAAATATAAAGAGATACTAATAAAGGTTAATTAAATAATTAAATAATAAATTAAATAATAAACACGGAAAAAAAAAAAAAAAAAATAATAAGCAAGAATGATAGTTAATGGCACTATTGAGACAACTTTTAATTTTGAAACAGATATAATATGATTAAGGATTGAATGGTGAGGGGCAGGGAAGGTAAACTTTTTCTCCAAAAGAAGTAGCAAATTTCTTGAAGTGAGCGAAATTTTCTGGAGATGAAACTAAATCTGGATGCCCGATAGGACCATCACGGTTATTTCTACATAACGAAAACAATATACCTCTTTCAACAGACATAATCGAACAATTCCAGAGAATATGCTCTGAATCTTGATTACTGTCACCACAAGGACAGTGTGGGTTAGGTTTGATTTTAAATTTATGTAGCTTGGCATTAAACGCACCGTGTCCGGTGATAAATTGTGAGGTCCAGTGATCCGGAGAGAGCCAGGTTGCATTCTGACGAAAAACAATATCTGGGAAAAATAAATAGGTAATTCTACCACGAATGGACTTTGACCATCGACTTTGCCAATTAGTTAAAACGGTTAGTGAGCAGAGTTTTTTCACTTTAGCTTTTAAAAAATCTTGTGAATCCAACGGGTGAAGAGTTGTGAGACCAATTTGCGCTGGTTTCCCGTGCAAAAGGTGATGAATTGCAGCTCGTCTTTGGACCTCTAGATCCAATGGAGTAAGTCCCAGCATTACGGGAAGACATTCTGTTGAGCAAGTTCGGTAAGCTTTGGAAATAGCAAGAAGGGGAAACCGTTGTCCCCGAAGAAGTATTTGACATATTTCCTGTCGTTGGGTACACCTATATGCCCAACAACTTGCAGCATGACACGCAATACCGAGAAATATGGACTTGTAATAAAGCCGAGACGTAGGGAATGTTAACCCCCAACTTACCCTAGCCATACGTGCAGCCTTTTCGAAGCTTGTCTTAGAATTAGCTATCGCCGTTTTCACGTGGTCCAAGAAAGATATTTTTTCATCTAATATCACACCGAGGTTTCTCAAGGTTCTCTGGACTGGAACTGTGATTGTATTTAACTTAACTATTGGTTTTCGCGTCAGTTTCCCTTTAAGCATTATACTACATGTTTTATGGGGTGCAAATTGTAGTTTATTGTAGTCTCCCCATGCAGCAACTTGCTTTAAACAGTCAGTTGATAGCTTTTCGAGAATGCTTCTACTATTACCATGAATAAGCATTATTGCATCATCAGCGTATGCTTGTATGTGCGTATTTTGAGGGAGAGGGAGGTCTAACAGATCATCGAATAAAACATTCCAAAGAAGTGGTCCAAGAATCGATCCTTGAGGAAAACCTCGTGTGATATTTCTTTGGATTGAAGAATTTCCGGTTGAAATGATTATCTCTCGTTTTGAAAAATAGCTTACAATAATTTTAAATAGATCAGATGGAATCTTTCTCAGTTTCAGTTTTGTTAAAATCATTGGCCACCATGCATTGTCAAATGCTCCTGATATGTCAAGGGAAATAGCCAAGATATATTTGAAAGACGAGGACGCTACCACACCGAGTAAATGATTGATAGCATCATCTACAGAGATCTTTGACCTAAATCCAAACTGATTTGACGATATTGGTTTGTTTGAAGAAATGTGCATATTAAGACGAGTAAATATAACCTTTTCAAGAACTTTACCAAGGATTGGGAGTAAGGTTAAGGGACGGTAAGCTTTTGGGTCGGTTGGTGGTTTTTCACAGCGCTTAGGAATGATGATCAGAATACCAGACTCCCAGCAATCAGGAAAAATACCTTGTCTTAAGCAACTTTGGTAAAGGTATGTGAACTCATGCTGTCCGATATCCCATGCTCTTTTGCACAGTTCAGCATCAATCCTGTCGATGCCTGGTGATTTAGTAACATTAAGATTTTTAAAGATCTGGTTAAACTCTTCTCTAGTAACTGGTGGCGAATCATCTTCTATTGTGTTGGGTAAATCAAATGCGTATTTCCAGATTCTAGCATGTTCTGTTGAGTCCGAATCTGGATCATCTTCAGCTATAAGGGAATCCAAGAAAGCTTTAGCAGTGCTTTCGCCGGTCATAGTAAACTTCCCTGAATTAAATATTCTACTTAAGACTCTTGAAGTACTTCTCTTGTTTGAGATTGATTGGTATACAGCACCCCAAGGATCGGTCGAACTTGCTTCTCGCACAAAGCTTTTCCATGCCTCCTTTTTGGTGGAAAGTATAGCATTTCTTAAACGAGAAGAGGCACACATGTAGCTTTTCTTAAAAGTATCTAGAAATGGTGAGGGTAGTTTTCTTCTCATTCTTTGATATGCTCTACGAGCTCGGTTTTTACATCTTTTGAGTTCATCTAATGTGGTGTTCCATCATGGATTCGAGGACGAATGCTTCGGTTTGGTTCTTCCTATCGCTATATCTGCACATTCAATCACACTATTTGTCAACATTAAAGCTACTTGGTGAGGAGTTTCATCAAGTCTTTTTGCTGATTCGTTCAACTGTGTTTGTAACAATGTGTTGAAAAATTTCCAGTTGCGCTTTTATAACTAATGTTGCTTTTATTTATAACTAATGAGTTTTCTAACTTGTATTGTACTGATATCAGACAATAATTCTTATACGTTGAATCTAATCTGAAATAAATTTTCTAAATGACGAAGACTCTAAGACTGCTGAGCTTCGAGAACAGATGCTTGCGTCGAATAATGGGGGTGAGGTAGTTTAATTTTGTAAGTAATTTTGTGCAATTAGGGAACGTACAAGACAGTTCCTCGCCACGTCAGTGGTTATGGAGAGACGTTGGAACTGATTGGGTCAAATGCTGCGAATGCTTCCGGAAAGCTTTAATTTATCCTGCCTATTCTTCCAACCGGTGGGATTCCGGCTTCTTGGACGATTGTTGGGTCCTATCCATAGGATGTACTCGGTGGAATTGGCGGGATATAGGAAAACATGGAGTTGAGAGACACGGTCATATGCTCAAGGATATGCATAAGAAGCGAATATTGTCCAAGAAGAAAAAAACTCAAACTTGTGGTTTGACATGTGTTTGAAAAATAACGATAAAACATTAGCTTATTTGCGATTTGGAACAATGCAATCTCAAAAATACATTTACATAATTCTTCTTCGCATGAGACACATTGACTGTTCAAATATAGATATGTTACAAATTTGTGTTGAAGCTTACGAGAAATTCAAATTGACAAAACCGCAGCAAATGTAGCGAGACGTATGAAAAAATTACAGTGATATTTCATTTTCTGCGCCGACATTTAAATTGCATCCGGAAAAGTTGCGCCTACTTTAAGGGTAAGTTGGTAAATTATACATGGCGCTTTCAAATATCACCGTTATGACTTTTTTCATTGCTTTAGTTGTATAACAAAAGATTCAAAATATTATATTACTATTTTAATGTTAATAACAACGATTTGATTAACTCTCGCGGCTCGGAGACTAGAAAAATACGTCTCTGGCGATGGGGGTCATTTTTGACCCCAGTGGTTTCCTCATTATTGGCCTTATTCTTATGAATTTCAAAAAAATAAATAGTCTACGGGCTTTAAAATATCTCTCTGCATCATTCCGCATACATTTTTTTATAAAAATCCTTGGTTTTTTAATAAATAATCATATTTTAAGTTGCGCGTAAAATATACGTCGTTCCAATGCCAATGTCAATGCGCGACTGGCGCGCGTCAGTCTAGTTATCTTACCAACGATCGCTGATAAGCGGGCGCTTATCTCTTATCTTATCGTATTTATATAAACTACAAAAGGTCCAAAAAACTATGATATAAGAATACCTTAATTATAAACATTGTATCACCCATATTAAAATAGATATTTAAGAAAATGTGGGTATTGGGGTCGCATTTCTTGAGCTTAGAACCGGAAAAGTTAAGAACGTGAGCGCTATATATCCAAGTGCATGCGAATGAAAATAGCTTCAATACATTTTACTCATTAGGTGCAGAGAAAAGCACTTTACAATAAAATTTCCGTTTTGTTTGTCAAAATAGTACATAAAGAAAATATTTTAGTAACTAATTATGTTATAAGTTTTCATAAAACATTTTATTTCATGTTATATTAAAAAGAACACTTCAATTCAGGTGAAAGTTTCTTCAAATCTACCCTTTTTTACATTATTCAACTTCGTCTGAAACAATTTCTCAAGTTATGAAATAACTTTGCTTAGTACAAATCGTCAGACAGATTTTTATCTTAGCTGTCAGATCACATATTATAGTTTTACCAAATACCTACTCCATAACGATAGTTTCAATACAATTTTCTTAGATTTAAATATACCACAGCCTGTATAATGTAACAAGGGACCTACGAAAATCTCGTTTTCTTTCCTCCCAGAAGATGATGAACAATAGTTGCCCTCCGGCATGCAAAACTTTATTCTGTGGGGTATATTTTTGTGAAGAGGGCAAGTAAATAAAACATAAATCTTTCTTTGTTATTGCTACATCATTTTTTCTCAACTTGGGTACATGTTTTTGGATGAGATGATTGAATTGAAATGACATCAGCAATACGAAAATTTCTGCTTTAGTCATTGCTTCTTCAAAATTGTATCAACTACCGGAACTTTCCTGAACTAGGAACGCTCTTGATGCAGAATATCATATTATAAACTCTTAACAAGAATCTAAATTGCTACACCTCTCTTTTTCAGGAAGGATGGAGCCAGGAAACGATGAGTAGTTTGTCAAATTTGAATCGTTCAAATTATGTACATTCACACAAATTTTGTCACTAACGACCCGGGTTTCGCCTTTCGGCGTCATCGGGCGTTCAACTGTACGGATGAACTTGAACTGACGCTTAACAAATGAATGCTTCGTGTTTATATAATAAATAAATGCATCACTGAATTTAAAGCTATTGCTGGCGAAAAGGATAAACCCATGGGAATGCCAACAGATTTGAGTAGTGAGTAGTTTTAAGAATTATATTTATTTTTGTCGGAAAAGGCTTTATGATTATATTTATATATGGTATGAAAGTGGCGACACAGGCATGTTTAATATTTCATTAAAAATCGGAAGGCTGTTCAATTGCGCTCTGTTTATTTCTAGAATTTCCTGGAAAAAGAGCTTATTTGGGTCCGTATTTGGATGTAAAATTTGTATCACTTGTTCCTGAGTAGTTTGTCATTCACTGTCGGTATACCACCTAGTTTTTTTATGCTAATGTAGATAGAAAAAGATTTGAACATAACTGGTCCGTGTAATTGAACAAAATTTGATAAATCAATTGAAAAAATAATTTAAAATATAACACGTGAATGAATATCTGGACACACTTCTTGAAAGAGTGAACATTCAAGAGCGTCGATCACTCGCGTATATAATTTCTAATTTTTTTAAATCGTAAAGTTAATTTTTAAAAATCTATTATGTTATTTATAACAGGCAGTGTTTGCGCATGGAAATAATGGTTTCGATATTTTTTCATAAAGGTTACTACAGTACTACGGACTCAGGAAACGAGTTTTTTTGCGAGAAATGACAATTTTATCTGTAGAGTCCCGAAAGAAAAATAAAATTCTTCAGAATCCCTAGTAAGTTTACAAAATTAAAAATTTCGTGTAACTTTTCCGGTTCTAAGCTCAAGAAATGCGACCCCAATACACACATTTTCTTAAATATATATTTTAATATGGGTGATACAATGTTTATAATTAAGGTTTTCTTATATTATAGTTTTTTGGACCTTTTGTAGTTTATATAAATACGCGATAACACGATAAGCGCCCGCGATAAGATAGCTGGGCTAAACAAGTCAGTTGCATTCTTTAAATGGTTTCGGCGGTAACTTTGTGGAAGTTCATTTTAATTTAAAATTAAAAATAACTTTGATTATTACACGTGGAATAATCAAAGTTATTTTAAATTTTATATTAAGTCAGTTTCAATTTCATATGTGTGCTGGGATGAGGTCTTTTTTACGCGCAACTTAAAATATGATTATTTATTAAAAAACCACGGATTTTTATAAAAAAAAAAGAGGAGTGACGCAGAGAGATATTTTAAACCCTTAAACTATTTTTTTTTTGAAATTCACAAGAATAAGACCAATAATGAGGAAACCACTGGGGTCCTTAAACGACCCCCATCGGATGAGAAGTATTTTTCCAGTCTCCAAGTCGCGAGAGTTAATGCTGACACAACAACTTGTATGTATGTATATAAAAAAGAATACGACTAAAAGCGTCAATGGAATGTCGTCAATTAGGTACCTAACTTTAGAGCCTAAGTTTCATTGATTGTAAAATATTAAGTCCATACTTAAATATTAAACGTCCCAAACTTTATTGAAATAAGTTAAGAGTTATAAAATATACGGAAAATTTTTCAAAATTTCGCTTAACCTTTGGTCAAGGGTGTTTTATTAATGATACTGAGTTGAGATGAGTTTGGAAACACTTTGACCTTCCAAGTTACTTTTAGTATCAGCTTATTCGGTATTATTTATTTTCGGATGTGGCCACACTGTATTGTCACAGTAAAAAATATTATATAAAACCATTGAATAGCTTACAATTATTATAATTCAGTAGGTAACGATAACCAGTAATGTTTTATAATACATTTTACGAAATGGGAATTTTCACGAAACCACATGAATTTGAAATGTTTTTTTTTATTATCATCAAAACATATTTTTTCAGGATTAATTATTAAACACATTTCGGGCCCTATGGTGCAGCTGCTAGCTTTGTTAGCTTCCGTGCCGGACCTCACGGCTTTGAGTCGTAGAACAAACAGCATTTTTTGATCGATTTCTGTTCGTAGGCATGGGTGTTTGTGATGTCTAAAAATTCTCTCCCAGATTTCAAATCCTTCAATAGCTGAGCATAATCACTAGTTCTGTCCTAGCCTTGTCTTTTAATCCCTACTACTCTCTTTGGAAAAGAGAGGTTGAGCGACTGAGTAGAAACATTTCTTGTAGAAAAACTTATGTTAAGATACTTCCATTAGGAGGCCATATGGTTCATTTTTGGAGCGGACATGGATTAAAAAAATATTCTGCGGATTTAAACCTTATTTAGTGAATGAATGTTATCTTTTGTGTAACGATGCTTAGATGCGAGGCTTTCAGCGTATTTCACAAATCGACACGACGCTTTGTTGTATTTCAGTAGAATTCAAACGATGTCATATTGATATGAATATAATAAAAAAAATAGTTTAATAGTAAAAAAAAAAGATATCTTTTTAGTGGCAGCTCGGTTAAGGTTTTTGTAAAGTCAATTAAATGGTAAGTAATATTTTACAACTTTTAAAAAAAAAAACTATTAATTATCTATTATTCTACGTGGTGGGATATTTTTTAGACTAAAACAACATCTCAATTATCAATGCCCGTTTTCCGTGTGGAAAATTTTGACGAATAATCACATCAACAAAATCTGCCTAAGCAAATATGCTTGTAAGTCAATTCAACATAACGTTAGAAGTATCGGGCAAGATAATAAATACATTGATGTTGTGACAATTTGTGTGATTGAAAAATTGGATATATTAATTGTTCAAATTATGGACGGTTAAAATCTTTGATTCAATGTCGGTCAGCTTCAGTTTATCATGTTTAACTTTATCGTTGAACTTAAAATGTAAAAATTCTGTTGTATTTAATAATAATTTAAGTTAAACTTGGATCGTTCGCAACAGCGACCACTTCCGACCGAATGTCAAAATACATGGAATTTATTTTGGTCGTCACTTTTAAAAACCCTCTCATACAAGATGGAAATAGCTATTTTGGGTAAAATTACTCAACTTAAATAATAAAAATTTACAATTTAAAACAACTCTTGTTTGTTAATACTCTCAGAATACTCTATTAGCAGCCAACCTCTTCCAATAATAAAATAATTTCTAAACGCGAATTTGGGGGTTGAAAAATAATTAAAAATGAAAATCATTCTTGGTCTAAAAATATGTTTTCGAATAATTAATGAAAAACATTGCTATTAACGAGTGAGTAAGTCAATCACTAAAAGGGTTCGAATCTATTAATAAAAACCTCTTTTAATTTATTTTTTATCAAATTTAAATATAGATTGACAAATTTGACTTTGGTAAACATAATCAAACTGTCAATCATTGTTGGAAGGTCATAACAAAAAATATTGAATTGGAATTTTTCGTCAAAGTTTTTAATTTAAAAAATTGAAGACTGTTTTTAATAAACGAACAAACTGCTTCTTTCGTAGTGTTGGTATAAATGACAGAAACGTGAAAAATATTCTCACTAATGTATGGATTTGGAGCATTTGCTGTCTGTGAAAATAAAATTATTATTTTAGCCAAATAAGACTAGTAAACCGCCTATAATAAAAAAAACTTATATTAATTCTTAAAAGTAGGGTTATACGATTTTAAGCTTCCATATGCTCTACATTGCGACATGACATGAGTCGTAACGATGAAATTTTTTTAAAACATTGAATGATAATAATCACTCATAAAACGTTTTGTCAAAATCAGAAAAAGAAATTGTCTTTTTTGTTATTTTATTTAAATAACATTTTTTTATCTTTTTACTTCACTTGAACTTTTTATTATTAACAATATCAGTTTCAAATGTGAACTTCATACTTGAGATGGGTTTTTTTAAAAGAGAGTCACATATCTTTTGTCTACTTAAAGGATAAACAAAAAAAATATTGGCAGAACAACAGATATATATTATGCCAAAATTCAAGGAAAAATTACAAACGTCATCCTGTTTAATGTAATACTATGTTTATTTGAGGAGCTTGGGATCCAATATTATCAAATCTGAACACGCAATAAACGCACAATCCTTTTAAAACAGTTTTGATGACACATAAATGCTAAGAACTTATATGTTTTTAGCAATGTTAAAAATTAAATTCTCTAATATTGAATAAGTTATCCTATATTATGGCAAAATGTCATTTTTTGTCAAATCTGGATTTGGGCGTTTTTGATCCCGAGATTCTCATTTAAACTTTTGGCCGCGCAACTAATTAAATTAAGAAGATTTCTAAAAAATATTGACCAACTTCTACAGGGTTGGTTTATTAGTTGCTCGTTTTAAAATATTTGGTACCTTACTGATACATACGATGATCGAATTTAATATTCAATATGTTTTGGTAAATTTAAATATTTTTCAATGTTAAATACCCCATCTATTCAGGCACAGTAAAACAGCTAAGATAATATATGTTAATTTTCCTTGAGCATATGTTTCACTGTATATTTTTTTCACGACGTTTCCCATCAAATTGGGCAAACCCTCTACGATCGAAGCTTTTATTCAAATATTCAAAACCCATCAATCTTTCGGCTTGGGCTGAGGAGCTTGAAAGGGTGGCGTCTTTTATGTTGGGGTGAGTACGGGTCTCGTTGGGAGTACGTTGACAGGGATTATTACTAAAGGTATCGGAAAAGGTGACATTTTATTGTACGTAAGAAATAATATATCAAATTTATCGTATTATTATTATTTTATTTAACATTTTTGCACTCAATAGAAGCGCGTTTTAACATTTAATGGAGCATGTCAACAACAAGAGAGCTTTTTTAACAAAAGTTTACATTAAGTCACTCAACCTTTACTTTTATGTACTTAAGTTTAATTATTTAAATATTATTTAATATTAATTTAGCAGTTATTAATATATAATTATTATAATTTCGCAGTTCATCTTTAAATTCATTACTAAAATCCTAAATAATAATAGTAAAAAAATTTAATGCACGTTTTATATGTAGGTTATTGTCATATATTAAATTCAAAATAATTATCGTTTGAGACGAATTTCACTAATCGAAGTCGCGTTGAAACTTTGGTAAAGTTTGAAGTCGTAATTATGTGTAAGGCCATTGAAAAACTTGTAAGGAAAGAGTGACAGTCTTTCAGACATGAAAAAACTTTTGTAAGAAACTAGCATTAAAAAATTATAACATGGAATATTCTCATTTAGTACAAAACTTTCGATAAAGTTTTACTTCATAAAATAAGTAAATTTTTAATGATGGCAAATTTATTGTAACAGATAATTAGTGCGAACATCGTAGTTTTTTTTCTTTTTAATATTTTAGAAAATAACTTTAAAATTGTCACATAAAATGAAGGTTTGTTTAAGTTTCCTTGTTCTCAAATCATTGGGCATTTGTTATATTATAATAATTTATTGAAATGTAAAAGTTTTAAACCCTCTTTCGTTAGCATGCTTTTCTTGCCCTCTCTTAAGAGAGTCAAATCAATTGAAATAACTCCTCGTTACTAATATTTGATCAATTATACCTTAATTATTACAAAAAATATGTTTTTAAGCTATTTATTTACAAAGTTAATATGTTAGAAAAAAGTGTCCAATATAAAACCGACAACTTTTGTCCGCTTCAAATGTAGAGCAGATGAACTTCGAATAGTGTTTATAAAATCACTCTTAGGGTATTCATTGTCAATAATTAGTGGAAAGGCATTACATTTATAAAAACACAATACTCCTTTGTACTTTATTCCACATTATTTAAAAGGTCAAGACTAGTTTATATAAACAGAAGTGTTCTACGAAAAAATACTTGTTCATCAGTCGTCCTCATTTTGTCGTTTTTTTAAATGAGAGTAGGAATAGAAGGATAATTCTAGAACAGAACAAGAAGATAGATAATCGGCCTTGCTGTCTATTTTAAGAATATAATAGATGGTAATTAAATTAAGACAACATATACATCTTTACCTTGAGGCAAAAATTCATTAATCAGTTAATAAAAAAATATTTGAACTATGGTAGAATACTATACAAGACACAGTAAATATAAAAGGTAGTGTGACAAAATAATGCTTGATATTGTTTATTGCATTTATTTATATCAAATAGTTATGCACGTTTCTTTTCATTATTTCTCTAAATTTGTAGAAAAGTTATATTGATTATTTTATTTTTATACGAATGAAAACCATTTTATAAATATGTTTTCCCCAAATGGTTTTATTTCTGTCATCATACAATAATAAACGAGAACTATTTAATATTCAAAAAATATTTTTAGGGTGACTGTTAAGAGGATTTTTTATAAGGAGAAACAAAGTTTTAATGACCCATAATTAGTAATTCAAATTTATACTTGTTTATGTTAAATTAATGTGAAGCAATTATTACTTTGCTTTCTGTTCTTAAAAAATATTTGAATCAAGTATTTTTGTGTTTATTGAAAGCTAAGTTAATATAATAATAAAAAAATTTGTATACTGTAAGTATTTTTTTGTTGTTTTGTAGTAGTTTTATAAAATACATATATGCTAACGATTATTTTACAGCTATCTCCTATAAGTATCGAATATTCATCCATCTGTTTAACTGCTTACTTTTTTAGCCTTTTGAGGATATAAAATTGAAAAACCTTTATGTAATACTAAGAATTTTACATTTTGTATTGCGGCAATACAGAATTTTCAAAAAACGTTATGCAAAACTCATTCAAAAGATGACAAAGTAAAACATATAATTGAATTTGAAAACTGAAGACGGATACTTTAATGGCAATTATTATCGAGTGTTTGTTGTTAAAAAAAAATCCCTTTCCAACATGATTTACGTCAAAGTTATCGACGTGACAGAAAATACAATAATGTAATAAAATACAAGTTAAGTAATCAACAGTGATTTTGTTATTGAGAATATATTTCAACAGATTTTCTCTTTAGTACAGCACTTTTTTTTTTAATTCCCGGAACGAAGTAAGAGCTCTTTTTTTAGCTCTTCCAGAATTTACAATTTCAAAAATCCAGGAATTTACGGAATATCCAAAATAAACCAAAATTTGGAACTATCTTATTTTTTACTCCTCGCTCAACTTTCTCAAATTTTCTCAATCCCGAAATCCCGGAATTAGTTCTGTCAAAATCCCGGATTTTTCAATCTAAGATTCCGGGACTAGAGACCCTAATACAAGTCTATAAACGATGTGTTATTTCATTTTGTTATAGTTTAAACGATAAGAATTAAATATCTCGTTAGATCCTTCACATATTTTTTCTCGGTATCTTTTATTTGATCATTCGTTGATTTTTTTAAAACAAATACAATTTCTAAGTAACGTTTCAATTTAATTCACAAAATAACAATATTTCCGTGCAACATTTTACTTCTCTGCATACCTTCCGGGCTAACAAAGGGGTTTTTCTTAACGGTCAATTTCACAAAGAATTCCTTTTAGCATTCACTAAGTATTCACATAATTAGAAGAAATGTTCATTTAAGGCCACATAGGTATGAGGGCTGATAGCATTCTTTGGTTAAAGCTTTGCAAAGGATTCAGACAGAGGTCTGTACTTGATTTCTGACCTTGTCTCAAGTAGGTTGAAATTTCAGCCATTACCTATGTTGCTTTTTTGTGACGTAATTAAGTAAATATACGTATGTAGGTGACCTCACATTATATTCCATTGAAGTATGAAGTATACATTTCAAATAAAAGATTGAACAATCTAACGAAAAAAGTTATTCTACATATTATTAAATTGATTTATTTTTATTTACATGTAAAAAAATTCGCTGCAGATCAGTAAAATTTCAAACTCAAATGGTCGTCTACATTTTTATAGTTCAAAGAACCATATATTTTATCATTCATGGTTTCCCAACACCACCCGTTGTGTATATGTAGCCAACGTTTTATGACCGCCTTCTAAAACGCCGTCGATTGAGAAAAAGTCTACCCCTCACATTCATAGCCTGAACAGAGCTGCACGAGAATGGTTTTAAACCATGCAGTAGTGTGCTTGAAAAAAAACAAAATATCAGTTATAATAAAAGTGTGACTATTTCAAGTTTATATGACATAAATCAAATTGACACTTAGAATCCCGTGTATAATCAGTATACTGACAGCTCGTTGTACTAGAAGAGTTTATTGACTCTAGTGAGGAATCAAGGTTATAACGATCCCCAAATAAATTACCAAACTTTTCAAATGCCGTGTAGTTTTGTTGCAATCATGTCATCGTGGCCTATTAAGCCCGTGTGAGAACGGACCACGGCAAACAGTTATTTTCGATCGGAGTATATCTCAAGGCAGTTCCACAGAACATAATAAACGTCTTTTTGGCATACCGACAAGAGCAGTCTGGTCTTTAAACCAACTTACCCAGTGAAAATAGTTTTGCATTGAACCTTCTATGGCCGGTAAGAAACTGACAAGTCCAATGTGATGGCTTAAATAATTTATTGCAAGCCTCCAAGACTCGTCCCGGAAGAACTGATACGTTTGAAAAAGATGACGCCTATCTGGTCTGCCATATTGCGACAACAACTGTCAGCATTAGCTTTTCATCAAACAAGTAATAGGTGTGACTCTCAGACGTATTCTGGTGAAAAGGGGCAGGGGCTATCTGAACGCCTTCTATAGGTGTATTGATTGCCTTCATTAGAAGGGTAATTGCTTCGCTTAACTGAATGTGCAAATCCAGTGGTAGCACTCCAGCTAGGATCGGAAGCGCATCCGTAGACGATGCCTTGTAGGATTTTGTTAGTGATATTAGTGCAAGCCGTTGTCAACTTAATAATATCTTCTAACAAAATTGAAGTTAGTTATTGATTCCACACGCTAGACGCGTAGCCAGCAATCCCAATGAAAATGATCATTCTTAAAAAAATGTTTAATTTTGTTGTCCTGTACCTAAACTATATTGTTACCTTTGAGTAAGTTTTTTATTAAGATTTAATGACAAAGTCGAATGATCAGCGTAATTTTGTTTTCTTTCTATATAGGTGATTGGTCATAGGATCGAATCTCGTGTTATTTGTCATGCATTCATTCTTGCTCACTCACCCTTATCCGATACTGAAATCAAGATTTAGAGAGATCGTTTATTTTAATAAAAAATCTTCTTCAACCCCACTATCGTTTTCCTCTCCAATAAAAAAATATGAGCTTCTTATATCCGACATGTCCCACAAAACAAATTTTACCTCAATACTTCATTATAAATAAGTACATATTATGTTCTACATGTAGATTAAAAAATTGTTGAAAAATAACTACTTGTTCCTTTACTTAACAGAAAAAGACATTTTAGTGATGTTTATTATAGTTTTACAACAAAGAACATCGCTGTAAAAGTCACTTTTAGTTTTAATAGCTTTAGTAAAAAAATGTGTTCTTAATATCAATATAATCAACAAAGATTTGCAGAAACTTGTTATATTTGTTTGAGGTTTCAAACTAATCTACTCCGTATCGTTTTGTACTCGTTGCAAGCAATGGGGGTGTATACGTCACTTATAAACCAGTGGTGAAAGAGCCAACACAATAACCATAAAACGAAAAAATTATAACTCCACCTAAAGATTCCTGTAAAGCTATTTTGCGGGCTAATTATTGCTATATTTTCTTGATTTACGACCATAGTAACAGATATAATTTACTTTGTATTATCTTGCAAGTGTTATATGAATGGTGATCATGGTGCCAGATACTAAATTTATTAGCCTTACATTTTTTTGAGACACCATTTTTGTATTACCTTGATATATAGAACTGTAACTTTCTTATATATCTTAGTTTGAAATGTATTGTTTGAACCTTTTTTTGATATATAGATACTAGTTGTTGCCAGTTAATATACCACATTCTATCAAAAAATGTGCCGTAAAATTAAGTCAGTTTGTAGAGTAAATAATACCTAAATATTTTATTTTTATTTTGTGAGGAATTCAGAGATAAGGGAGCGTACAAGACAGCGTCCTGTCACGTCAGTAGTTATGAAGAGACGTTGGAACTGGCTGGGTCACGTGCTGCGGACGTCTCCGGAAAGCCTCAATCCTGTCTGTCTTTTCTTTCTACCGGTGGGATTCCGGCGTCCCGGACGTCCGTCGGGTACTATCCATAGGATGTACTCGGCGGAACTGAGGGATGCTGGCATGTCATGGGAGGAAGCAAAGTAATTAGTGGGAGACAGGGAAATATGGAGGTGCCGCGTGGTGGCCATATGCTCCAGATAGGTAGCGAACATGGCCAAAGAAGAAATAAAATTCGTCACACTTATTCTATAACTTAATTACTAAGGCTAGAAAATTTAAGATAAATAAAATACTCAACTAACTACCAAAAAAATGAAAAATGTGTTACTTCCAAAATAGTATTTTTGGTACTTAGTGCCTAGTTTATTTAATTTATTCATATTTGATTACATAACTCTTACACTTTCAATTATTTTATATGAAGTACTCACGATGTTAGCAGATATTTTTTTATCCTATCCTTTGCTTTTAATTATGGCTTGATTACTTCTGGTAATTATATTTGATTAATTCCACAATAATAAATATTAACTGTTTAATTATAAACAACATTCCTTTTCAAAATCACCTGTTTCTTTATTAAGTATATATTGGTAAATGAGATCTCTTTTCTCATCCTGAAAACATTAAGAAAATACATTATGGTGAGCAAATTTTCTTTTATTACGTTGACATCAGATAATAATAAAGTCATAATTATTTGAAATAGTTGTCTATTTCTGAAATCCTCTTCGGGTAGCACAGTGATACGGCAGTGAAGCTTTCCCCTGGATTATGAATTTACAGCCAGCGGAATGATAAGCGGATTATTCGACGCTGACGCCATCAATGGGTAGATGTAGGTATCCGTTCGAATCCCAGGGCGTCACTGTTGTTTAAGCATACTTAAGAATATACCATACTTTGGTCGGTTAACGAATTGGTTGTATTAATAACGACGAAGATTATTTTGACAGTGTCCTTCCCTTTGCCGAATAACATGGACGTTTGTAATATTTAATGGTACTTTTATAAAAATCCAATATTTGCCATCAGCTTTTTAAAACAAAATAATGTTTCATTTCTTACCGCTATTAACCATAAAAACGTGGCGTTTACAAACCAAAATAATTATCAAAGACACAGAAAAACAGATTGAGAGAGCTCACTTTTAGAATATTATCAAATATTATAGTCAATTACTTAAACCAATCAAGATAATAACATAAATCAGACAGAAGTCACTTGTCATATACAATAAAATGTATAATGTATATGTTATGGATATAATTTTTACTGAAACACTATTTAAATGTTAGTTCAACTTTTATTCGAATAACATAATTTTTACACTTTAATTAATCACTTATCTTATAATCAAATGATACGATATGAGGATCGAGGCGTCTTTACTGAGCCGTCGGCCGTTCAATTTGAACTCTCGATTTTAAATGGCTAGATTTGGAGAGAAGGAATTGGATATCGATATATGTATATGTAACATATATTTTCTCTTTAAAATATTTAACCTAATGCTTGTTGCTGAATTTAATGTCTATGAGTGCATTGTAAATTGACGTTTTCTATAGAGATCAGAATATTGCACCCGTGTACACCAAATACAATGCGAAATGTGGATATCTTTCAGAGAAGAATCTGAAATCTTTACCAGATCAGTCTTACAAATAGACTGAAATAGCTACTGAAAGCGTTCACTAAATTATTTACTTTTTAGTTCGTGTTAAATCAATTTCAAATTAGCGCTTTAAGGCTTTCAATATTTGTTGATTCCTTTCCCGGATAACGAGTTTATATTTAAAACATACTCCATGAAAGTGAAAATGTAATGAAAGGTCATCTACCCGTTCTATGAATTAAATATAAGCAAACAATTACCCTTAGATAAAAGAAAACGAAATAAGCAATCAACATCCAAAATCAGTTTTCATATAATAACGTCAGTTGAAATGTTTTTAATGGGTTTATGTGTAGTTAAGTGATAATACCGCTATCAAAAATCAATCTGAACTTGAAGATTCCTCAATTGACTTTATTTTAATTTTGAGCTTATTAATTTCTTAACAGTAAAATAACTTCAAATTTATCTTGTACCAAATATATTTTTGTATTAATTGCAAATTAGTCGTCAATATTTTAATATTTCATGTGTATTAAAAATTAAAAAAAATAACAAATTTAATGAAATTGGAAGTTTCAGAGTGTTCGTAACAATTATTTTACCTATAAACAATATTAAATACTTTTCTCTACACCAGTGGTCTCCAAACTCAACAAGGATGTGAGCTACTTTTAGAAATTAAAATTGCCGGTGAGCTACCTATACATATTCCTTCTATATAGTTTTTTTTTATCATCGGCCCATACATACATAATATTATTATATTACTCAAAATAAATAATAGCGTCAGATTTTCTAATAAAATATTTTTTATTTATTTATAAACAAAATAATAGTTGAACAATAAGTATGAGTAAAAATAAATATAAAAATAACGAGTAAAAATAATTTGTGAAAAGAATGGCATTCACTTTCTTCCAAAATTTTTTCAATTCTCTATGAGTACCTTGTCATTTCCATCCGAATGCAATTATCAAGATGTACATCTGTGAGTCTGTTTCTATATTTACTCTTAACCATCTTCATAGTAGAAAATGTTGATTCACATAAGTAGGTAGAACAAAACAATGCCTTCATTCGATTTTTTATTTTATTTTTGGAGTTCAATAATAAAATTTTATAAGCAAATTTATAAATATGATAAAATATCCTACGCGAGCGACCGTTTGGCGATCACTGCTCTACACGTTAACGAAAAAAAATGCATATGTTTTTCAAAGTATCAAATACGTTATTTTTTTTATATTAGACATTATTCGACACTAATTATGTTTCTATCCTAATTTATTAAGCGGAAATTGGTTTTTGGTTGATACTAAAAATATTTTAAATAAAGTCATTTAAAAGTTTAAAAATGAATGGATTTGAAGCACTGTATTCAGTTAAAAAAACAAAACTTTAAAGCAAATACGTTGCTATTCGCAAAAAAGAAACTTTTTAATAAAGTGAATGTTAGTATTGAAAGTAATATACATACATAGAAATAGCAGGCATTTAGTCTCAAATTTCTTAATTTTATAAACTAGGCCAATTGGCATGCACCAAATTGCAAAGTATTTTCCTTATTTTCCAAGATACAAAACAATGTTACAGCTGATCTCAAAGACTTTTTGCAACGCCCGCACCACTCGCAAGCTCTCGAAAGTTTTTCCACGTTTCCTCTTAGTTTTAATTACTAGCGCCTTGTCCGCCAAAACCGGAACTTCGCCCCGCTTAAGGAGCTTTAAGCGATGCCGATGTGCCGAACGGTGCAAGTTTTACTGTGCCTGGCCTTAAAACTTTTATTCTTATTTCCGATCCAAGCTTTTCCTGCGATAAAGTTATAATCTATGAACTAGGCAGCCTTTTTTGCGGACAGCAGAGAAACAGAATTTTCTTCAAATTTAATGTTCTGAAGTATAAATACAAAAGATAAACACAAACGATCAAAACCTTCTTTGTAAAACATTGCTTCATCACCTCTAATAGACATCTTTTAAAGAATCTATGTTGTTTGATCAAATTAAACAATTGACAGATTTATTTAATTTTTTGTTACAATTTTGGACGTGCATATTAATGTTAAATTTAAATTTTATAGAAATAACATAAAATTTTTATGATATACAAAATGATAGGCCGATATCGTTAGACTACTGAAAGATTTTTTAATGTATATAGTACAGCGGTTAGCGTTGTTGGCTTCTGTGCTGGATCTCACGGGCTTAAGTCCTAGTACTAACAGCATTCTTTCAAAAGATTTATCAATTCTGTCCGAAGGCATAGGTGTTTGTTATGTCTAAAAATTCTATTCCACTCTTCCGATCTTCTAATAACTGGGCGTAGCGACAACGATTAGTTAGCCACTAGTCCTGCTTTTGCCTTATCCTTCTATCCCTGCTACTTTTTTTGTAAAAGAGAGGTTGAACGACGGAGTAACAAACAATTCCTGTAGAAAAAATTATGTTGAGATCCTCCATTAGAAGGTCATATGCTCCACATTGGGATAGCACATGGATAACAAAAAGGAATTCGTCATAACATTTCTTTTATAACTAAATGATAATGCAATTTACAGTACAAATGTTTTATGAAATAATGAGGGAAGATATTTTCCAAAAAAGGTTTAAGTACGTAAGTTATTGACCGTGCGTCTTTATTTTTTATGTTACCATTGTGAATTGAATGGATTTTTATTGTGTAAAAAAAAGTAAAAGATATCTTGAATAAGAATTTTGTTACCTTTTTGCAAACATTTTTCTCCTAGTGAAAATATGAAAGAAAGGAATATTGATTGAAATTCCGAATAGAATCATTGTGGTCCATCTCACTCTGACGTTTTACAATCCGGGATGTGCTTTGGGCGCCTGGAAATACTCTATATGAGTATTTTTATAGTTTATTAGTTCAATAATTCTCATTTTATGATTAATTAAGGAATAGGTTTTTAATTTTTTTAATTCTTCTTTAATTGCATTATAAAAAAAAATGTTTTATTTTTTAATAAAAAAACAAAAAACAAGTTATTAGTTGAACTAACACGCTAAAAAATGTTTAATATCATTTAAATTGAGATATATCAGCCGAAATCACACAGTTGGAAAACCAAAACTTTTTGCCTAGTGGTCAGTTTGTTTTCATAGTTTTAACAGTGAGTATTATTTTGAATACATATACACCAACATGTTTAAAAAACTCGCATAACTTTATTTAAAATCATTCTCACTGTATCACAAAGTTATAACTGGATGATAGAAAATTTATTTAAACCTCAATAGAGTGCAAGAAAACGATATTATGTCAACAATTAATAATTAATACTACTATTTGATTTAAAGGTCTGACAATTAACCTTCTCAAATAGAATATACATAGGTTAAAAAATACTTAAATGATTCGTTGCTTACCTGTGATTAACTAAAAAAAATAAACGTAAAAATGTAAGAATTTTATCGTTTGATGACGTTACGAAAGAATTTTTACGTCACCATCTGAAACCAGTTTATTATTAGGATATAACATGTCAAAATAACAAAAGAAATAACATAATCAATATTTGTAAGCGAGTTGTGTTATTTATTCTCCCCACAAAAGGCTCTTATTTTACTGCGGTAATACTTTAAATACATGTGTTAATGCATGGGTGTCTAACCAGTAAATCGATCCCAAAACAAAATTTGATCGATCCCGAAAGCTTCCGTGAATATCGAAAAAATATAAAATATACAAAAATACTAAAATTGAATTGTTTTGTAAGCACATACTTATCTTATGATATGTATTTCGCATTTTAAATAAACATTTCTAAGTTTGAAGAAGAAAAAAAGCCTACTAAATAAATTGTCTTATAAGAATCATGTTATAAGTCGATCGCGAGAAAACTTAAGATTGAAAAGTCGATCCCAGGGCAAAAAAGGTTGGAGTGTCCTATGCAATTGCATTAATGGAATGATAACAATAGATTTTGGATACTTTTTACTAATACATTTGCCTTGCAAGCTGCATACACAGTTAAATGCTTGATGAATTTGGTGGTAACGATGCCGATTTTTTTTATTATTTTAAGATTACCTTTTCCGGTTCTAAGCTCAAGAAATGCGACCCCAATACCCACATTTTCTTAAATATCTATTTTAATATGGGTGATACAATGTTTATAATTATGGTATTCTTATATCATAGTTTTTTGGACCTTAAGTAGTTTATATAAATACGATAAGATACGAGATAAACGCCCGCTTATCAGCGATCGTTGGTAAGATAACTAGACTGAACACCGCTCAGCAAAGCGCGCCAGTCGCACATAGACATTTGCATTGAAACGACGTATATTTTACGCACAACTTAAAATATGATTATTTATTAAAAAACCACGGATTTTTATAAACAAAAATGTATGAGGAATGACGAGATATTTTAAAGCCCTTAGATTATTTTTTTTTTTTAAATTCATAATAATAAGGCAAATAATGAGTAAACCAATGGGGTCCCTAAACGACCCCCATCGGCAGAGAAGTATTTTTCTAGTCTCCGAGCCGCGAGAGTTACTAACTGTGACATTGTTTCTGTCTGAAGAGAGAAGTAAAACACGTGTCACGCCAACAAACCTAATCAATTTTAATTTTTGATTTAAAAAACCAAGAATATGTGAATCGATTTTTCTTTTATTAAATGAAGCCGCATATCCGATTGATCGTGTATTTATTACATAGCCGCGTAATCCAAAAACCTCGCAATCGTATGAAAGTATTTGCTCCATAATAAACGATTTGTTAGGTTGAAATGTGTTACGATTGCCTTTAATGCTACTAATCCCCGAATTAACATTAATAATTATTGCAAAGTGGGCATTCATGCAATAGCTATTGTTGGATGGCTTCCCATAATCAGACAAACAACTAAGCCAATAACCTCATGGATACAACGTGATTATAAAACTAAAATCACATCGGTTTCACTAGCATCTGATGTTCAATTAACCCCCAAAACTTTAGGTATAGAACAACAAGTTTTTTCAGTGCTACATAATAATAACATCACATTGTATTTAGCATAATTATAGCTAATTCTCCAATGTATTGGAAATATTTGTTTGATATTTAATAAAATAGCTCGAATACTGAAATAGTAGCAGATTAAACAAGTCGAATAAGTGTTTGAATCATAACGGTGGAATCAGACTCCGACAACTTAAAACAGTCAAAACTCAAAACTATACAAAATTGCATAAATCATTCTTGTGTATTTTTAATATATTCTGTTAAAATGTGAAGCTTTGTTTTTTTTATTTAATTAAAAAGAAGAAGTTGGAATCATCGGATTTATTATGACTCCACACCCCTTGTTTTAAGTGCAGACATCATGATAATGCAATTGATTATCGTAAATCAATGAATCTTATAAAAGAAAATATGAACAATCCATTTGCTACAGATGTATTTGAATCACCATTTTTATCGAAATATACTTTTATTCAATAAAGATGGTATTTGGTACCGATTTTAATAAATGAAACATATCATACAATTAGTCATTATTGGATTTGATTTGAAATCATATTAATATTCATGATTGTCTAATTTTGTAAGCCCTCGCAAAACATTTTTTTTATTTGTTATATTTACTTTTTTAACGTTAAAGTTTTTTGATTTCGACTCGCGTGGCTCTTGCAATAACTTTGACAATTTTTTGCGGATAACTTAAATACATACGTTGAAGAGCATTTTTTTAGAAGAACACTAATCGAATATCATCACTGTGTTAATAGGAAAATAAACAGGATTTATTTTTTTAAATGTATCGTGAAAATAAGATTAGGTTTTTTTTTTAATTTCAGTTCAATTAATATTTGAAAACTTGTTTAAATGCATATATTTTAAATGGAAACCAACATATTTTGAACGTTTTTCTAAATTTAAACAAAAAATAAATTTATAAAAGTATAATATAAAATTGTTTAAAATAGTAATTAAATTAAATGGCGTATATTGTTTCGATTTTATTTGCAGCTGCTTTTACAATATTTTAATTAAATAGTCAGTTCTCAGTCTTTTCAAATGATAATATTCCAATACCTTTTTAATAGAACACGTTGTTTTTACCCGCCTTGTACTAGCAGATGGCTCACTGGCTATATAGCTGGCACAATAATTTCCCTCAATGACCTAGTTTGGATTATAATCAAATGACTAGGTGGTTCTTATATTATGTCCATAACAATAAAAGAATCTAACACAAACCAAAAATAAGATATTAAAGTTTATAATCAGTGTTAAGATAATACCAAAAATAGCCATTTATTATAGTATACAAACATCATTGTAATAATATAACTTTAACAAAACACAAAGTCGAGTAGTTTCTTTATCAATTTGGATAAAATTTACTCATATAACTTTGAATTTGAATCGTTCAAATTATGTACATTCACACAACTTTTGTCACTAATGACTCTGGTTTCGCCTTTCGGTATCTTCGGGCGTTCAAGTGCACGGATGAACTTAAACTGACATTTAGTAAATTAATATATCGTGTTTATATAAGAAATAAATGTATCACTAAGTTTAAAGCCATTGCTGGAGAAATTGATTAACCCATGGGAATGCCTACAGATTTTAATGGTGAGTACTTTCAAGAATTATATTTATTTTGTTAGCTGGAAGATTTACAATTATATTTACCTTCACGTAGAATCTGGCAGATTTACCTGCTTATTTAAAATTAGTAAGCTATTTTACTGTACCCTAATTATTTCTAAAATTTCCTGGAAGAAAAACTTATTCCCATTTGTGTTTGGGTGTGATATTATATACCCTTCGTCCGCGTTGAACAAGTGGTTTTCAGTAATCAGGTGATTGGTGAATTTTGACGTATCTTTTTTTAATCTAAAGGTGGCAATGAAACCCTAAATTCTAGTTTTTATGCACCACATATTGAGCAAATATTGGCAAAGAAGAAATACGTTGTATTCAATAATATTAACTGGACTCATGTATGAATTACTTAGATAGATATGTTTCCAAAAAATAAAGTTATACAATCGGTTTGTTATAATTGACATTTCTCGTGAAAAACATTTTACAGAATGAAAGAAATAAAAAAAAGTATGGAAAGCATGAACACCTTGAGATGGTTTATAGTAAATATGTACTTATTCACATTAAATTTATTTTTCCATCAACCAATTTAATCTTTGACCCATTAAAACTAGAGGTTCAAGGCCTTTGACATACATATTAAAAAATCAATATCACTCTTCTATTTCCTGAAACTTATAATAATCAAAAAATCCAAGTAAATTAAGTGTAATTAGTTAATCATTTTCTATAATCCATATATTTCTTTCGACTTATACATGGCCAAAATGAGAATTCCACCATTCTTGAAAATGTAAATCTAAATGTTCCTGATTATTTTTTGAGAAATCGTGGACATGAATTGTTTGTTCTCCCAAGGTGTAGAACCAGCCTGCCAATGGGGATGCCACTGGGGAGAGCTTTAACGGTGTTCAACAATATTGCTTCGGATGTCGACATATTCCACATAGACGTGGGTGAGTTCCGACGAATACTATTTTTTATGTATTAAAGTAGAGTTCGTCGGAGCTTACTCAGTTGACTTCTTTGCCATTTTTTTTTTCTACTGATTTTAATATTAAATTGTACTATTTTTTTTCTCCATTGTAAAAGTTTTAAATTTATAATTTGTCAACCTTTTGCAATGTTAATTAAATAAATAAATAAATAAATATAGACCTGGATAATCAATTTTACACAAATAAACAAAAATAGCATGCAAATTGGCTTCTACTGTCCCATAACAAAACCATAACTCTTGTAATCAAGTGCGTTTTTTTAAAATACCATTTGAAATCTTAAAAATAGGTTTCATTTATGACATTTCTCGATAGGGTTGTCAGCTGTTGAAAAGCCGATATGTCATTTATTTTGTGGTATAGTTTCCCTTAAAAGTAAATAAAACAATCTTACAAAAAAATCAAGTGTTCATAATCATAATGCCATTATTTTTTGCTATATTACGGAAAAAATCAATGAGCATTCCTTGTTTTAAGCACATTATATTTACAATACACAAAACCCAAATGTATCCCTGTTAATTTTCTCGTCATGTTGAAACACGTAAAAATGTCAGATTTGGTGCGGACAGGCTGTGTCCACCGCATCGCGTCTTGAGTGACAGCCGTGTTTGCCGTTGGTGTGATACATGTATATCTAAACTTTGACAATTACCGGTGTGCAATCGGTACCTGTCCGGTGCATGAGAATACCTGCATGCACACAAATTGTTTCGATTTGCATTACACATTAAAATTTTGAATTAGAATTAACATGTTGACACAATTTAAATTCCTTGTGATTAAATGTGTTTTTAACAACACTGGAAACGGTAAAATTAGCAATGCATTTAATTTGACATTATAACAATTTCTTAATTGTAGAATAACTAATAATTATTCACAGTTTAAAGCTGTTGTAGATATTTTCGGGCTATATGGCGCAGTGGTTAGCGTTATGGGCTTTCATGAAAGACCTTACGGATTCTAGTCCCAGTACGAACAGCATTTTTTCGATTGATTTATCTAATTTCTGTTTGAAGGAATGGATTTTTGCATTTTTTGCACCATTTATGATCATTCAACAACTTGGGGTCGCGAAAGCGATTGGTTAACCACTAGTCCTGTCCTAGCCTTTTTTTATATCCTTACTACTCTATTTGAAAAATAGAGGTTAAGCGACTGAGTATCAAACAGTTCTCGTACAAAAAAAACTTACGTTGAGATACCTCAATTAGGAAGCCATATGCTCCACGATGGGAGCGGACATGGATAAAAAATATTAAAAGAAGATATTAAAGTCTAAATATTAGCTGCGTATTCTTCTCAATTGGTAAGTCATGAAGTCGAATCCTGAAATGTAAAAAAAAACAAGATTTCGTGTCAAAACATCCACGGGTAAGGATGTTTGTGATGTTTGGACTCATTGCCAACCACCTTTTTTCAATTCCGGAAACTAGCTGGCTTTTTTCTTTTCTGGCTTAGTTTTTCTATCTTCGTCGTCTCTGAACACAGGCTGGGTGACTACATTTGAACCAGTTTTCGAAAAAAATGTTCTTTAAGATATTCCATTTAGAGTTTATTATTCGTGATATCAGAAACATTGTATAAATTTACAAATTAAAAAAAAGAATGTATTTATTCAGTAAAAAGGTATTTAACAAGTTTATTTTTTACCATTTTATAGTAAGTTTATATCATAAACAAGCAAATATCCATCAGTAAAGTCAAGACCACGAAATGATATTAAAATTTCTTCTAAAGTTATTTTGTAATCCTTTTGAAACATAAATATATTTTTTAAATATTTTTCTACAAGAACTGTTTGTTATTCAAATGCTCGACATCTCTATTTCAATGAGAGCATGGACATAATAATACGACTAGGACAGGACTAGTGGTTAGCTAATCGGTTTTGTTACTCCCGTTTTCGGATAAGATGAGTGGGAGGGAGTTCAAGACATTACAGAGAGAAATCCATAAATCGAATCATTTTATAAAAACTATTTGAACTAAGATTCGAACCCTTGACCTCAGCGTCAAGTCAACTACGTTGACACTGAACCGCGCTGGAAACTATTTTTCGTTTTAAGTCAATATTATGAAAATACCTAGTTAAGTATAAATCATTAAAATGGTTGCTTAAAAAGAGCTTTTAATATCCAAACTGTACTAGGTAATAATTAAATAAATACTTTCGCTTTGTATCAATTATAAATTCGATGAATATTTACCTGACAGCCTCGTTAAGCAGGTAAATAAGGCTTATGTATTCAAATTAATTAGATATTATACATACAAAACAAAATAACGGCAATCACGTCCGTAACAAACTTTCAACAACAAATAAGCGTTCAGTGCTAATTTTCAATTTGTTAACTGTGTATTCGCATATCCAAAACTCTTTTCTCTGTTGATAAACTATACGGAAATAGTTTCTCAAATTGTTTTCGAAAACTTAAAATTTTCAACTGATGCATCATAATAAACATACGTAAAGCTAATATTATTATTGATAATATTGATACCAACCGAATCTCAATTCGCATCTTGAAGTTCTGATAGATTTCCGGTTTTTTTTTTATTACCAGCCTACAACTTTTTTGTCCCATTTTTTTCAACCACTCTAAATCATCTGATTGTCGAACGTGTTCTAACTTTTTCCTAGATCCTCGGCACACTGAAAGATTTTTTCAACAATATTACTTCGCTGCCGCAAATCAGATTTTTTTTTCTCGACTATATATGCCGTTGCCAGTCATAAAACACAGTGTTAAAATATTTTAAATGTTTTTTTTTGTGATATCAAAATTTAAATATTTATGGACCTGGTATTTTTAAACCATTTTTGTTAGAAGCTTGATAAAAAAAAAAGCAATTCTTCATCAACGGTTTAATTGAGCCCTCGAGAGGTGAAGTGATCCAACTAGTAAAACAGTAACTTTTACAATTACGTATTATTTTGGTGTTTTGGTAGATTGCATATTTTTATTTTACGGAGTTAACACTATATTACAATGTGTATTAACTAAGGCTACTTCACTTTTACGTTACTTTAAGACGTGCATCTAACTTATTACAACGCATCTAACTTATTTTTTTCTAAAATACCACTTCGCTCACTTTATTTTCAGAGAGAAATAATACAACCATAAGGTTGGGAAAGGACTTTTTCTCAAAAAGCCATCATCTTCGCAAAATGAGTTATTATCACAGCGAATACATTTACAATTATAACTTTTAGTCGATGTTAAGTGTGGTATGTTTTTCAACTATTTTGCGATTGATTTAATTAGCTTCGATGTTACGTTCGTACTAACCAAACCTGTTCTCTGTTCAATCTCAACTCTGAGACTAAGCGTATGCTGAGATGCAGGCGACGCAACACAGAATAACACAGAATTGGCAGGTGCAGTCAGGCGAAGTAGAAATGAGCGATCAGCGTATGGTTGTGACTTGTGACAGCTGCGTCACGCAAACGTCATGAATGAATGACACATGATGTCATAACTTTAAAATGTATATTTATATACAAAACGCCTTTTGAGATTCATTTTTTAACGAGTAATTCAAACAGATCTGTCAGAAGTTTTCAGTAAATATAAATAAAACTTCAAATTTCTACTATACAAAACTTACCACTGTAAAAAAAACACGCCATTTGAGCTCTGTAAATCAAATAATTTCGACAAGCTTTAGATAATAGATACTTTAGTTTTTATTTATATTTACTTACGAATAGCTGGGGCTACACTTAACACAATACGGAATGTCTGGGACACACAGATGTACATGCTAAAATCAAGCGCCGTTTGTCCAACACTTGCATTCTGCTAATGCTGCTTTACAGTAGCGAATCATGACACTTTGAAAAATATCATATTAAATACAAACAGAGTTTTGTTTGTTTTTGGTAGATTATGTTCGTGTTCAGCTCTGAGATTATAGAAAGTTTAGAACAGCGCCCTGTTATGTTGGTGGTCTTGGAGAGATTTTTAGCTAGTTGGGTCATGTACTGCGGTGGCTTTCAAGAAGCTTCAATCCACTTCTTCTGAACGGTGGGATTCTGGTGTCCTGGACAGCCGCTGGGAACTATTCGTAGTATGTACTAAGTGGCACTGAATGACGCTTACATGTCATAGGAGGAAACAAAGCAATTGGCGAGACAGAGAATTATGACGGTGGCACGTGGCGGCCATATGCTTTACATAGCGATCCAATTTAGTCATATAAAAATGTTTGTACTTAATGATGAGTGAAGGTCATATTACAAAAAAACTTCAAATGAAATATAAAAAAAACATTGAGCTTATGGGTAACATTATATCGCCACATAATTCTAAATTCCTAACTCTATAATGTTTGATAAATATTTCTTTTTATATTCATTTAAATATTTTCAAACCATGCTTAAAGGTTTTTTATATTATTATTTTCATCGTTTTATGATTGAAAAATATATATTGACCTTTTTTAATAAACAGTAAAAACTCCGACAGTAAGTTAAAATGAAAAGTGGTAAGAGTTCAGCGAAACAATCTGTTTTATTTTTACTTGACTTCAAAATGTGCAAAAGATTGATAATGACTGGACTTGTGGGCATGGGTCTCACATGACAGGACCTCAGGGCCACATCTCCTCGTAGATCACACCGTTGGGTCTCTAAACGAGTTTACCAACAGCACATTGTCGACTTCGTATCGGATTAAGCACAATATTTCCCTTAAAAGTAAAACTATTTGTTAAACATCTGAACATAAAAATAAAATATTCACAGCTTTTTTTTTTATTAAAAATTTATCTTTTATAAGTAAAATTAAAGTTTGAACATGCAAGTAACCTCTAAGTTAAGTTTTTTTGACCAATAACCTTATATTACTAATATTTTATAAACTGAAGTAGGTACCTGTAAAAAAAATATTTGTTTTTGTTTTAAAGTCAATAACAATAATACAAGAAAGCTGACAGTTATAAGAAACGGATAATAACGCAATGATATTAAATATTGTTGTTTTACAAATCTACATATTCCATATGGACGTTATCCCAACTGAAGATTTTTAGGAAACCTGTTTTATGTAGAAGGATAGGAAAAGTGGATGTCTATATAATCCTTCTTTGCCGATATTTATTTGAGATGAGTTAGAGAGAATTCTATACAGTACTGACATTCACAGTTTTCAATACAAACCCATACATCGGTTAAAAAGTCAATTAAGAAAACAGTTTTATTGGAATTCAAGCTGTAATAATCTTAACCGCAGTCAACAGCTTTGACCAAAAGTTTTTTTAATATTAAAAACTCAGTTTTGCTAAGTGATTTCAATAGATAATGCTGACTCACTGAGTGAAACTGGCCCAAGCAAAAGATTGCTTATCGACTCTTATCTTAATTTGATTAATATATATATGAATAATTTTACAGTTTATTTTAAAGGCCCGCAATGTGCTATATCATATAAAATACAGAAACAATGCGTTGTCTACCTTAACTTACATTGTCTTTACATGAATGTAAACGCATGTTGACATTTCCAGCTGTGTCACATAATGTGTCCAAATTATTTTAGTATCCCAGGTATTTATTTTATTGTCTCGGTGTTTTTCGTTCTCAAGTGTTTCTACCCTAACAGGTAACACACAGTATCAGTAAAATAAATCTTTTCAAAATATATTTTTTAATCTCCCCAAGACAAAAATATTTTCCACAAAAAAAACTGAATGAAATAATAAATTTATTTGAAATACAAAAAAAGTCACAAAAAACGGAATTATATAACCTTTCTGAATCCTATTATTCACGTTAATAATGCATTCCAACCTTGCCATAACGTTTTCATTTCTTTTTATGATAACATCACAATGAATTTAATCTCTAAGCCAAAACGCTCGAATGCTAGAGCTTTTAGATTCGAATTTTCCGCATTTAAATTAAATTTTCACATTAAAATACTTCTTGGATATTTCAATGTACAATATTTTACACACTGTTATCACTTGGCTTACTTCTTTGAGAAATTCTCTTTGTAGTTATGCTTTATAATTTCAAAGAACGTACTGAATTCAAGGAATTTTTCAAATTAAAAACATCTAATTGAACTAGTTTGCGTAGAATAAAAAAAAACTGTGAAAAATTCATAGTATTTTTATAACACATGCGTACTTTTATTTCTTGTTTTTTTGATGTCTCACTTTCGGCAAGCGAATTCTTTTGTGCCAGATAATCGTATAAAATTTGAGTGCCAGCGTTAGTTTTATTTCATAAAATTAAACACTGTTTTATATTTATTTTAAATTAATTTTAAAAAATCACAACTAGTTTCGCTTATAACAATCATTTTCAACTGATAATTTATATTGTTCTATTTAAACTGAACCAAGCAAATCTGTAAAAAGTGAAACTAGAAAATGATGAAAGAATGAAAATGAAGAGAAATATGAAAGGAATCAACAGATAACAATACAAATGTGACAATAAATTGACTTTAATTAAAATGTTTAACACTTTTTACAAAAAAAAATATACTAATATCCAATCGCATCAAAGAAAAATTAAGTTGGAATGGTCACTAACAGTAATTTCGAAATCTAAGAATTTTTACATGCTTATTATAAGTAGAATACAAAGGAGTGTTTTATTATTTGAAAAGAATATTTTTTCAGCAAGTATTGACAATGAACTACCTTAAAAATTGGTTAGATATTTAGTTTTGTTTAAAAAAAACTATTTTCTAGCACAATTTCTAGAATGTGGATCTTTTTTATAAAATAGAATTTGTTTTTACGAGAACTGTTTCTTATACCGTCTGTAAATCTATTTTTTTCAGAGAGGGTAAGGACGAAAAGATAGGTATTGGAAAGTACTAAATACCTTATCGCTTTTACAACGACCGTTTTAAGGATCCAATGAACTGAAGGGGATTTAAATATCACACACAGTTAAACGCAAATTCATTGATCGATTGAAAAATAAATATGATCATTCGGGGATTTTAATCAACGACATTGATCTGTCTTCCCGGCTGCAGAATCTACATTGTTATGTTTCACACTTAATCTTGACAAGCAAAATTACTGATATCAGGCACTTGTATAATATTAACAAACATATTTTTTCACGCAAAGAAAAATTATAAGACTGAATATAAATTACATTTCTACCGATGGAAAAAGCTTCATCATTGCATTGATAAAAAACATATTTATTACATTCTAAATTGACAGAAAAAAAACATACCTGATTATCAAATACAACTTTATTACATTTTCAACAGTAAATGTGACATTTTTGACACATTTAAATACTATATTATGTAGAATTAACGAAAGTAAAATAACTCGTAACATTTTGAACAGTCAAGATTTTTTAAAAGAGTTATGTTCAATTGTTTTACTTCATATTAAGCTGTTTCGAACAATTTCTTTTGTTTTCATTATTTTTAAATATTGTAAGGTCAAACCAATGTTATTATTGTAAATTTAAAAGAAAAAGAAAAATCGAATATTTTTTTTTCATATACGTACATACATAACAAGATAGTCGTGTTTTAAATATGTAGCCAATGTTGAGTCCACAGTTATGAATAAAAATATTGTTTTATAATTTTAAGTGGTCGGTAAATTTAATAACGTGGTTTGCTTATATGTCTCCTTCTAGCCGTCACATAAATAATTCAAACATTTAGTATTTTTAAATTATGGCTTTAGACCAGTGGCGTACATAAAAGTCAAAAGTAGGCGCCAAAATAGGAGGCTCGAAATTGAAAAAAAAATATTCTAAATAATATTATATTTTATCATATTATTTTATAGAACGATATTTCGTCACAAACTGTTCAGCCCACTCATATCAAAACTAAGTATTTCAATTTCAACATCGGCTACCCAAAATATTGTATAATGTGTGTTTGATACCGGCTTGGTAAAGTTGCTTGCAGATATTTTGTGATAATTTTACCTAGCTTTTTTTAAATAGATGATAAATAATATTTTTATCACATCATCGTTGGCCTTTATTGTGGGTTAAAGACAATGATTGTTATGCTTTATGTTAGTACCCCCTATTATTTTATAAACTAATAACAGCTTTAATTTGTTTTTGTAAAACAGTTTAATTTATTGCTGTAACTAGATTCAATTCTGTTACATGAAATCAAATATATATATATATTTAATTTCATCGGTTATTAATCGATCAATGACCCATTATAAAATATCAAAAGAAAAACCATTACGCAAGTCAGGCAACAAATTATCATGTTTAATATCGCGCTAAACATCAATTTAACTTTAACTCAAATGCCTAATTAGTCCCTTTAATTCCAGTACAAACACAAAAAGATACTGTGCGATTTAAATGCTTAATCTTCAGAACTTTAGAACTCCCTTGTATGCCCCGATTTTCAAATGCTAAAATTGGAGGAATCCCTAGTGGGATGGTAATTTCCTTGCAGAGTAAAACGCGTCGGCTGTAGAATCTTCGAAAGCTATTGAAAGATAGTATACACTAGTGAATACCAACCCACGATTATATTTGTACAGCAGAAAAATAATATTCTTTTTATGAAACTTTACTTAATCTTACAATTATTATTACAGCATCCAGTTTATAATAATATGCTGAATTCCTTAGATTTCCGTTACCAAAATATAGCTTTATAATTAATTAGCATATCAACAAAAGTTTATTCACAAGAACTAGCTGCATAGCAGTTGCTCAATTTTTTTGTCTGGGGAATGCTCTTTAAAATGCGGTGGGTTAGAAAAGAAACACCTGTTATTAACAGATTGATTTATTCGGCTATTAATTGATAAATCTCTATTATTATAAGTTCAAAAAATATTTAAAAAAAAAGTTTAAATCGTTCAAATTATGTACATTCACACAGATTTTATCACTAACGACCTGGGTTTCGCCTTTCGGCATCTTCAGGCATTCAAGTGCACGGATGAACTTGAACTGACGCTTAGTAAATGAATATTTCGTGTTAATATAAGAAATAAATGTATCATTGAGTTTAAAGCCATTGCTGGCGCAAAGGATTAGCCCATGGGAATGTCCACAGATTTGAATGGTGAGAAAATTTTCATAATTATATTTATTTTTGTGTGTCGGAAAAGGTTTTACAATTATATTTACATATGGTATAAAAGTGGAGAGCCAGGCATGTGTAGCATTTCATTTAAAATCGGAAGACTGTTCAATTACGCTCTGTTTATTTCTAAAATTTCCTGGAAATAGTGACAAAATCGGTGTGAATGTACATAATTTGAAGGTTCAAATATAATATTGAAATTACACCAAGCACCTTCAGTAGAAATCTTAAATTATATAAAAGTTGTTGATGATGATAGCTTTTCCGACTTACGTCTTCATCAAAACTTAGCGATAAAGGCGCTAGCCGAAATAGTTATCAACTGTAGATTAAAAAAAAAAAAAAAAATACCATGTCCGCTCCCAATGTAGAGCATATGGACTCCTAATGAAATTTATCTCAACAGAAGTGTTTCTACGAGAACTGCTTGTTACTCAGTTGCTCAACCTCCCTTTTTTCTAAAGAGAGTAGAAATAGAAGGGTAAGGCTAGGACAGGAGTAGTGGTAAGCTTATCGCTCTCGATACGCCCCGATCATATGATAGAATGGGTGGGAGCGGATAATTCAATACATCACATACATCCATGCCTTCGAACAGAAATTCATAATTCGATTGAAAAATCAATTTATAAAACTGTCCGTACTGGGATTCGAACCCGTGACCTCCGTAACCGAAGCCAACGTCGTTGACCACTCGACCACTTAGGTGGCACAAAATAATAATAGTAGCAGAACAAAAATACTTTGTTATTTATTCTCCTTATTACTATTTACAGTAGAATGGTAGGATTATAAAGAAGCAACGTTGAAAAAAACACACAATATATAAATAAATCGATCGAAAAATATATTTCAGTCGTTCCTAATCGGAGATTATAGCTCAAAACCGTAGGCCGTTTGGCTACTGGGTCAAAAAGATTAAGTCTCTTGAAAAAAAAAACTTTTTTATCTGACGCAAACGTTTATTCATCTATTTAGTAGACTAAAATCATATATTACATTTTTTTTTTACAACATGTGGTGGCGAGCTTATATATTTATTAAATGTGTAACATCTTTGGCAAAATTTATTACTCGTATAATGTGTCAGAAACACCACTCAGTAATCAAAATTTGTTTAGTTTAATAAATCAGATTTCGATTTCCAAATACCTACGTCATTCAAAACCTTGTGTATGAGTTTGTCTAAATTAATAATATGTATATCTTTTTATTTCGGTTTACTCTTTTTAACAAATTTCGGATCCGTGGTGCAGTGGTCAACGTCGTTGGCTTTCGTGGCGAATCTAACGGACTCAAGCTGCATTACGAACGTATTTTTTTGAAGCGATTTATCGATTTCTATTCAAAAGCACTTATGTTTTTAATTACTAAAAAATCCTTTCCGTTCTTTATTTTTTAAATAACTAAGCTTAGTGAAAGCGATTTTATTACCACTAGTCTTGTCCATATCAGCTCAATACCTACACCCTTAGAAGAAGGGGAGGAAAAACTTATGTAAAAATACCTCCATAAGAAGCGGATTTAAAAAAAAGTTTAATTATTTACCTGAGTAAGTCAAGTGATTTGGTATTCAACTATGATATTGTAAGTTAAGTGTGTTTTTTTTCCAAATTGTTGGCTTTCACTGATGCATTCTTAAATCCCTCAGGCTGTGAATGTTCGTATATCATACGCGAATTGGATATTATTCTCTGAAGTGACTTGCAATATTAAGGGATACCAAATGTTGCTTTATATCTGCAGCCTGGTGTAATTTATAATGCAAACACCGATACTTTTTTTCTTTCACACATCGGTACTAAAATATTTTTTTGTGGAAAAAAGTGATAAGAGTGTGGCATTGTTATAATAAAGAGAACGATGCGTTTTTTTAATATACTCTTATTTATTGCACAAATGAGATTTTTTTTTTCGCGTAATTTAAAAAAGAAGCATATTTCATTTATTTACTTTCAGATTATGTCAATTTTATAGTACGTGGTCAAAACTGTAAGTTTTTCCCACTCGGCTTTGTGGCCATGCTCTGTTATCTGAAATAGAAATGCTCAATCATATTATTGAATTTATTGTAAATTTTAAAGTGATAATAAAAATCATGAATTACTTTATTTAAGAAAAAATCGTCAAATATAAATGTGATCTTTGAACTATATTAAACAAATTAAAATGTTAATTATAAACACATAATATCGTAGTATTGTTCATTAAATAATTAATATATATTTTAACATAAGAGAAATATATACTTATTACATATAAATATATCAAAAACATCAACCTTTTTTATCAAAAAAATATAATCATAAAACCTTTTCCGACAAACGAAATAAATATTATTCTTAAAACTACTCACTACTCAAATATGTTAGCATTCCCATGGGCTTATCCTTTTCGGCAGCAATAGCTTTAAACTCAGTGATGCATTTTTTTTATATAAACACGAAACATTCATTTGCTAAGCGTCAGTTCAAGTGCATCCGTCCACTTGAACGCCTGAAGATGCCGAAAGGCGAAACTCGGGTCGTAAGTAACAAAATCTGTGTGAATGTACATTATTTGAACGATTCAAATCAACCTTTTTAATTATAAATAGCCCAGTGGCGGTTCTACGTACTGGGCTAGGTGGGCTAAGCCCGACCTGCATTTTTCACCCTAAATGTGTAGAAAAAAAGCTTTAGATGGCTGAATAAAAATGAACAGCAATTCAGCCGCTGAAAAAAATAAATACATTTCTTAACGTAACTAACCTTTCGCAAATTAATACAATGTCTTTGTTTTGATTTTTCTCTGTCAATATAAGACAATGCCATGATGTCTACCTACTATAAATACTCTTGATTGTTTTTGTTGTCAGCTTTGATTTTATTATATAATAATTTATGCTTTGCAGTAGTGTTGTAGTTTTTATTAATTTACATGTAAATTAATGTATAAGGTGAAGTGGAAACATGCACAATTTCGTAAATAGTTTACAATGCTAAACTTTTCTCTAGCCAACCCAAGATTTTAGGTCACGAACCGCCACTGATAAATACCAATTTTGCTTAGTTAAAATCTTAGAGTTGATTCTATTACCTTAGTTTAACCCGTTGAAGGATTAACTAAATACAATTTGGTTCAAAATGAAAACGTTACAATAGTAGTTTTGAGTAAGTTTTTTGAAGGTAAATCCAATTTACGTAGTGTTTACTTCCCCGTTCCGCCAAATAAACTTTCACCGACTTTTCATTCCCACACATTTCCGGATTTCATTACGTGGGAGGCAGGTTGTCTTTAAATACTAAGCTCTTTATAATGACTTCAAACACGGCACAATCGTATTACTACTGTATAAGTGATTTGGAGCATTAGGGGACATTGAATAATGCGCTAAATTTTGCTTCCTTTTTTGAAGAAAATTAAAATTCAATTCACTGCTAATATTTACATGCCACTGTACCTGACGTTTAAAATTCCATCAAAATGTACATTTTTTTCATGCTTTTTTTAACAAATACGGCTTTGAAATATTTTTGAAATAATTCTACAAGGTAAAGAAAACTTTGAAAATAAAATTTTGCTTAAATTATTCGTGAAAGCACTTGGAGTTTATCTTTTTTATTACTTAAAACTCGTATCTACCCAGCATTGAACCATTTAAAATATAATATATAAATATTGACTTTAATATTAACAAATATTTTTTTCAACTACGTGCATCAAAACACATTTAAAAATTCTGCAATTTTAAACAAAATGCATGATATAAGAGAGTTTTTTTATTCCATGTTCACTTTCAGTGTGATGCATTTGAGTTTTGACCATCAATGGAGACATCTCAAAATATTTTATTCTACGAGGATAGCTTGATATTCATTAGTTTAATACTGCTTGGTACTCAGTCGTCCGCTGTGGTGTAGTTTGTTAGTGCTTGCTTTACCAATCAGATAGATCGTGGTTCGATTCCCAGTAAGGTCAATGTCAAATTTTCAGATTTTTCAATTCAAATTTGAGACCTAAGTCGTGGATGTTTGTAATGTAAATTTACCACGAGTTGATCTCGAGTGACTTACAACAAATTTTAATCGATTTTTTCTCGCATGATCTGGCAACTTGCAAGTGAGTAGATATAGAAAGGGTATATCTAAGACAAGAGAAGTGTTTGACTTATTGCTCTCGCTATACCTTGTAATTTTATAATTGGAAAAGTGGAAGGAAATTGTAAGATTTATTTAAATAGAGATCGATAAAAAGATTGAAAACATGCTTTTTACTTTAGCACGTGAGATATGTCGTGGTAGCCAACTAAAATGATCACTATACTACAGATCTGTCGAGTGAAACTAGACTTGCTTAAAACATTTCCGTTCCTTACAAAAGTAAAATTTGATTTCTGAATTAAAGAAAACTGCGTGACTAAGAAAATGGTTATTGAATAGAAATGCATATTTATGCGTTACTTGGGAATCTTTATAGCGATAGTAATTATATTTAAAAATAACACTTGTTTTCTGCATTGTCAAAATATATGGACAGTTACATCTTTGCGACCATAAATTAACAAAACAAGATTTTAAATATTTATGATATTATTTTGCGCTGTCTTTTTAAATTATCGTTACGAGAACACTTTAAATGATGTTTAATTCAGATTTCATACGTTCATAATATAAGATGATTATTATTATATCGCTAACAGCCTCGTTGTGAATTCAATCAGTGGAACTGTATATTCAGGCCCTCGTGTTAACATTATAAATACCCCTAATAGCGGATTATTTTATACGCATATCCACTAGGCAGCTGAGATTATTAGGCAGGCCAGAAAATTTTCACCAGGCCTGTCTTAAGTAAAGTCTAATTTACAAAACAACAGCAACCAACTGATTTTTTCAAATATAAAAATACAAAATATACCAAAAACAAAACTCTTCTTCGTTTTTCTGTTTAAGAATATATAAACGATGAATGTAGATAAATTTTGAATATCATTGCAATACATTATTTTATTTTAACTCTCACGGCTCGGAAACTAGAAAAATACTTGTCTGCCGATGGGAGTCGTCTAGGGACCCCAGTAGTTTCCTCATTATTGGCCTTATTCTTATGAATTTCAACAAAAAAAAATAGTCTAAGGGCTTTAAAATATCTCTCTGCATCATTCCTCATACATTTTTTTTTATAAAAATCCGTGGTTTTTTAATAAATAATCATATTTTAAGTTGCGCGTAAAAAAACGTCATTCCAGTACAAATATTAATTTGCAACCGACGCGTTCAGCGGCGTTCAGCGCAGTTATCTTACAAACGATCGCTGATAAGCGGGCGCTTATCTCGTTATCGCATTATCGTATTTATATAAACTACAAAAGGTCCAAAAAACTATGATATAAGAATACCTTAATTATAAACATTGTATCACCCATATTAAAATAGATATTTAAGAAAATGTGGGTATTGGGGTCGCATTTATTGAGCTTAGAACCGGAAAAGTTAAACTCCGGTGAAAATTTGTCACTAACATCAAGAGCTGGTTCACTCAAGTTAGTCAGTTTTATCCAGTGATACAATCGATCAATTATTTTTAGTATAGAATGCCCATGTGACATTAAATAAAAAATAGTATCTTAGTGAGTTTTTTTCTATATGTTACTGAATACAATTAGTTGTACGAGTCATTTTTTAAAAAAAAAATACCAAATTGATTATAAAAACAAATTAAGTTATAGAAAAGAATTAAACGTGATGCAAGAGCCAATGGTTACAGCTTTTTTTAACTCTACATTTTTATATTGGAAATCTTGAATTTTTATATCAACACATTCAATATTATTTTTAAATACATATTTATTTATGCACGAGTCGCTGTATCTTATACAATCGGTGAAAAAGAGTTTCTTGCTACTTTTCTTTAGGATATAATATAGTTTCACAGTAATATAATTTCACAATAAAACATAATAAAACAATAACATAATAAAATAAAACACAATAAAACATAAAAACACAATAAAACGTATTTACAACAATCACCATGATATTAAAAGAAATAAATAAATTGATTCAGCTATTGGAATTGATATAAATATAAATAGAGATTGCAATATCGGTAATACCGAATCCAGGTTTACAGTATTTGTGTTTTTTCTTCAATATTCGGTATTGAATATAAAAAATACAGAAATTTTTGTAAATTTTAAAAATTAGCCAATATCGAATTTTAAATGTAACAAATTAAATCAGATAAAATTGATGAAACTTTCAATGATGTATTATTATTTTTAGAAACCGTTTTAATAATTGAAGAAAAACAATGTGTACAAAAATTCCTCGTTTATAATTATAATGTATTTTAGAACTACTACGGTTTATTTATTTACAATTTTTTTGCTTAAACAACTTCATGAATATATTTTTTGTTGAAACTTGTAATGATATATTCGTTCGGTATTTCAGTCCCAAGATATTGGTTTATTATAGGTGAAGTGAGCTAAGTGGTATTTTAGAAAAAAATAGTTAGATACGTTGTACTATTATACATATATCTTAAGTCTCAAAAAAGTGATATTCCCGTAAAATTAAAATATGCAATCCACGATAACACCAAGTAAAGACGTGATTGTACTTAAAAGCCCAAGAAAAAAGTTAACCATTTTACTAGTTGGTTCACTTTCTCTTTCGAAGTTTCATACGGATGTTAAGATTGGGCATTCAAATTGATAATTTTTCAATAACTTTGATTTTAAATTTTCTGTAATAATTACTTTAAAAATCTACAACCAATAATAGCATTATCGAAAAAAAACGTATTCAATTAATTGTTAAAAAAATAAATGCAGTCACAACTCATTGTTCTTAACGTAGCTTACACTTGACAGTATTTACAAACCTATGTCGCAGGATATACCAACAGACCGCAACATGAGAAACGTGAACGGGAAGTAAGCCATTTCATTATAACAAACCACGAGATCCTTCACGGTGTCCTATTTCATAAAGCTTTTACGTGAATAGTTACTTGAACGTTACTTGAAGAGGCTTCCAATATTACTCTTCAGTATTCTTCACACGGCGTAATCCTAAAACAGACTTGAATTGTTGCATACTTTCTAAGTGTAAAAGGATTATTTTTTGGTTGATGCGAAAACATTACTAGTTTTCCATTAGACGTGCCATAATTTTCGAAATCAAATATTTATTCAGTTTTAGAATTTTTGAATAAAATTTATGTTACAAACCGTATTTTAATGCCACCTATGTAAATTGTGTTATTTTTCGTATGAACACATGACATTTTACACTATTTATAAACGTTCAAAAGGTCAGTAGCTGGGTCAAAAAAATTTGTTTTTAATTCATTTACAGATATATTTTACCGTAAAGTAAATATGAAATTGATGTTTGCTACAAAACAGAGTGTAAAAGCAACATCATATTATATATTTAAAAAATGTGGACTTATGGCTATTCTTTCTGTTTTTTGTGATAATCATTTGCAATAT